>VWZZ01002508.1:24886-82253 GCA_013399095.1 Psophia crepitans
GCTAGTTCTTGAGCCACAGTGCTCTCTCATCCAATTCCCCCCGGCTTATATACCAAGCATGACATCATATGGTATGGAATATCCCTTTGGCCAGTTTCAGCCAGCTGTCCTTGCTGTGTCCCCTCCCAGCTTCTTGTGCACCTCCTGTAGAAAGCTCATACCTCCCTGCTGGCATGGCCTGGGAAGCTGAAAAGTCCTTAACTTAATTGTAAACACTGCTTAGCAACAACTAAAACATTAGTGTGTTCTCAACATTATTTTCATACTAACTCCAAACCACAGCACTATACCAGCTACTAGGAAGAAAATTAACTCTATTCCAGCCAAAACCAGGACAATTAGTTGGATATCTGGCACAATTCTTGAATATTCAGTGCAACGCTGTTGGCCATTCTAGTAGCTGGATAATGTACATACACAGAGTTGTTACAGGGGTAGCATCATTTTTGTTCATAGCATTGTTCATGACGTTGCTGTAAAAACCCCAAGAAGCCAGGTCAAAGATAGAAAGGGAACAAAGAAGAAGTGTGATGGAGAATCAGAACAGTTTGTGTCCATTTTTAATGGTAAGAATTGGAAAGGAATTTTAAGTGTCATATGCAATTTGACACTAACAATGCCTATTTTATAGTAATAGTTATATATACCTTGATATATTTAGCTTATCAGAAAAAGACTAAGACAAGTATTTGTCCTCACCAGCATGCAGTAGAATATTGGGAGAAGATATATGATGATTCATGCTGTATGCACCCATTAGAGAAATACATTACAACATTCAGAAGCTAGAAAAAAAGCAAGACATGAAAATGAGCAGCATGGTCCAATTTTTAACAAGCTAAGTAATGGATTCAGTATCAGTCACTTTTCCATCAAAATGTTTATTTTCTTGCTGCATATCCTGTAGCTCTAACAGAAACTGTAGTCTTTGCTCAGGAAGTCAGAATGATTCTTTCAAAATATGTGTACAAATACATGAAACTAGTGCAATGTGTGTATAATCCATAATAGATTCATTTCCCATCTAAATCAAGAGACCTTGACAACACTGGTGGAAGCAGCAGAGGATCTGCAAGAATGCCTAACTCTTGAGAGTATCTACTTTTCTGCTATCTCAAATATGTAATTTTTCACTTTTCTACATTGTATTTAGGCAAAATACACTTTCTTTAGTCTTTAACATTTATCCAGGCTAATACAAAAGTTATTTATGTTACAGTCATAGCAGAAGTTCCATTGTGCTGTGTATACTGTTCTTGTCACAGTGTAAATATGCTTACAGTTAGGATGGCCAGATATGCCATTAGCTTTGAGATATGGGAAGCCATACAGTTTGAAATTCTTCCTAGTTGGAGTCTGATTTGAAGCTAAATTTTTTTAGAAAGTGGCAAAACAAATAAAATTAATCTGTTTTCTGGAAAGAAAAAAAAATAGAGAAAAATACACTGGCTTCACTGTGTATTTGTTTGCTTAAATGCTGCTTTGCTGAGAAATTCTGTTGCCTTATTGTTTTCAAACAGGACTTTGCAATTTTCAGAGATTTTACTGTTTGCGAATCTGTTCAAGATTGATGGCATTTTAGCTGGTGCATGTGTCTAAGAAATGTGTACGTTAAACAAATATGTCTTACCATTTACTTTTTCCTGCATGTTCTATTTCCAAAATCCAGAAAGGTACTGAAGTAAACTGGACTCTTTCTGCCTTGGCATGTATTCACCCCTAATTATGGACACAGCTCCATTTGGTGCGTGTCAGAAGACCCTGATCAATTCAGGTTTGATTCTTAGGATCAGGTCAAAAGGGAGTGGTCTAAGACCATAGCACACGCACACCTTAAAAAGCAGACTGAAAAACACTGATTTCATTATGGATTTTTGTCCTGACCTGTAGTTTGAATATCTACATAACAACTTTGATTTTTATTTATTCTGCTAATGCAGTTACTGATTTGTTTTTAAGGAGAACCAAACACTAATATTTTGAGGCAATTGACTTATAAATATTTATTTAAGTTTTTGGTTTTGCTTTTGAACAGGAAATAGACTCCTCTGCTACTAGGCTGCATCTTGTAACTAGTAACACTGACAGATACCATGTCAGAATTGCTGTATGTTCCTCAGGACAAACCCAAAGCAAATGTAAGCTTCATTATGTATTGTGCTCTGTACATAGTTTTACATAGCTTTTCCACAGGCTAGAAAGACATTTCCAAATGAATTTGTTGAGATGGTTCACTCCTGAATTACATGATGCCAACCTAGAAAATTGACAGGAAGCAATTACTCAGATTCTTCTAAATTTTTAATTTTTAAAGCACATTGTTATGTATTTCTCTACTAGGTAGGGTAAAGCATCTTCCTGGCAATACTGGAATGCCCTGAGGATCCCCAAAAGCCTTTCAAAGAATATTTTATTTACTGTGAGGAGGACTTGAGATAACCCTTTTAGGTGTCCGCAAGATTTGTAAAGTATGGAGAGAACAGATTGGCAGTGGATGCCTTCATCTCAGGCTTTACTGCATAAGGTTTACTGTGTATGGTTTCAGGCTAGTGACAACACTACGAGCGTTGAGTGCCTTTGTAACATTAGTGTTGACGACATGGGAGCCAGTATGCATGGCTGAGTTTGAGTCCTGGCGGTGCTGATCCACCCAAAACTCAGAAGTAGGTTTCTTTCTTTCCTGCTGCTCTGTGATTCCCAACAATCTTGTTTTACATACTGCATCCAAAGCAAGAGGTGCTGGGCAAAGCCTTACTCTGGTGCTACTGATTTGAAGAGGTGCCGTGAATAGTTTGGTTTTGTCTTTCTGATATTTGATGGAACAGACAGAACTTGTGGCAAAGCTCTTCTTTTTAATTGTTCATTTACAAACAAAAGTAAACTTGCTTTCACTTTGTATCAAGAAGCAAATTGTCTTACCAGTGTCCAGTCCTTGGTAGCAGGTAGAAGGAGGTTGTGGGAAAAGAGCTATGTGAGTTGGCACAAGAAATGGGATTGAATCTGGGCATGCATATCACTGGAAATGAAATTTTTTTTAACTTGAAAAGGAGTGAGTTCCGGAACAACCTCTTTAAAATATTAATGGAGAGAGCAAACTGGGTTGATTTAAAGATGACATTTCGTGAGGTCATGAACAGAATTACAGGGCCCAGCTGCCTTCAACAGCAGGAGTCTGACATGAGTCATGAGTAACATAGGAAGACACTTGAGATCGGTGTGTCACCAGTTATTATAGTTCTGATTCTGCCCCATCTGTTTTCTTCCAAATCTTCTGTTTTGAGGATCCCATTTCAGCTGAGCTAACTAAATGGTAAAATCACAACATTTGTGATCCCTATATAAATAATTTTTTTAAAAGAAACAAGTTCTGCACAGCAGGATCAGAGCAATTCTACTCTCCGCAGGTCTGTCAGCACAGAGCACATTTCTTTCTCTGGTTATGGGGTGTCATATTAACCAAAGGGGTAGGCTGCTGATTAAGAATATTTGGCCAGGCAATAAAAACATAGTTGTTCTGTTTAAACAGCATTTAGAACCACCAGTCACACTTTTCCTTCTGGTATTTGAAGAAAAATATGGGTTTTAAGTAGCAGCTTAATATTGATCTCCCTTTTGTGAAAGAGTAGTGAAGTCAGAAGTTGATTGTGCCCTATGAAAATATGGATTCATTCAGTTTAATCACAGGGTGATAGGAATGTTGTTTGGAAGGAACCTATGGAGGTCACCTAGTCCAGCGTCCTCCTCAAAGTGGGATGATTGTCAATGCTAGAGCAGGTCAGCTGTGGTGCTGTCAGCTTAAGTCTTGAAAACTCCCAACAATGGAAATGCATCGCTTCTCTGAGTAACCGGTTCTAGAGCTACACTGCCCTGCTAGTAATAACTCTTTCCTAATGTTTGTCATTAGCATTTTAAATAACACGTGCACAGGTACAAATTAAGATTGAGAAAACTGCCTCTCAGGCTTTTTGTTTCTGTCTGATTACTTTAAGAAGTAGGAAGGAGTAATTTCCTGTGTGAAAGTGATCACTTGCCCTTAAAATGCCTACTGCCAGACAAAGTAAGTTACAACTAATAGATGGGTGAGTTACCTACCAATGTAAAGAAAAAAAAAATAAAAAGGCTTTGTATTCAACGTATTTTATCTATGCAACATACTGCTAAATGAAATTTAATTATACAATGCAGCTGGATAGATTTTGAAAAAAATTAGTTGCATCCAATTATGCTTACTCTATCAGGATGTAGTTAAAATAATTTCATTCACAGTGTGTTCTTCTCAGCACATTAGGTTGAGATTATTACGGAAAGAAGGAGCTAGAATTCCCTTCTAATTTTGCCACAGATTTTTTCTGTGCAGAACTTCATGCAGGTGAAGCACCACAGGTATTTGCACATTGATAGATTTTGAAAAGTCTGTGATGCTTCGCTGCCTTTTCTGTACATATCTAGGCTATATAGCTGGGTTCAACTAGAGGGTCGATTAAAAATGTCAACTTGTAACTGGAAATATAGAAGGAAGCATACAAAATATGAAAGAAAAAGTAAAAGTACACTTCCCTTTACAAAAAAGAAAGTGCTTTACTTGATAAAATATAGTGCATCTAGATGTCTTAAACATTCAGTATGGTAAATTACTAACAGAAACAGACATAATTCTTTAAACAATGCAGGCCACAAACTCCAAATCTGATAGTTCTGTCATGAGCATGAATTACATAATGCGTTTGTATTAGCTGACACAATTTTGTAAAGGAGCAGAGACCACAGGAAGATATCTGAGTAGATACAGAAATAAAATAATGAGAGATTTAACCACTTCAAACTTGCAGTTTGTAGCAGTATGCAAACTGATGAATTGTCCTCCGTTTTGCAAGTCTGAACCTACACATCTTGATATATATAGAATGTCAGTAGATTGATTGATTTGGTTCAAAATGAGGAAGAGTGATCCTGTTTAGATAACAAATGCCCAAACTCTTTGTCTAAAATTCAAATGAAATTAAATATTTTTTTAAGGTTTAAAAGCATATCATTATCATTCTCAAATGATACATGCTGCATTTTTTTCACTATAATGCTGTCTAGAACTGAAAAGAATAAGTGGCTAAAAGGTGTTCTGACTTAAGCTGCAGAACAAATGACCTATTGTCTTGCTGGAATGTCTCTTTCTGTTCAGTTTTGCAGATTCAGAAAGATCTTGTAGTGTGAGTAAAATTCATAGAAGTATCCCAGTTGTATAAATGTTTAACTGAACCATGTACTCATCAAAATTGTTTAAATTCGATAACTCTAAATTATGTAAACAAAAATTAAATAATTCAAGTTTTACATGTGTGGTGCTTCTTTTATAGCAAATATTAGATAATCTTATAACATCTGTGGAAATTACTACAAGCTTAAGATCTTATTTCAGAGTGAACATAAAATCAAGACGGTCAACACAAGACAAATTTAGTCATTTTCAAGTATATAAAAGTTAGCTAATCTACTTTTGGTGGCAGTCAAAGTAAATTTCATGTGTCTATTCAGAGTGATATTAATAATAAAAATACTTATGTAACTCACAAATATTTAAAAAAAAAAGAAAAATAGTAAGAATTTCACAGCTGTAGACTTCCTACAGTAAAAGATGTTCTATACATCTTCTTAACTGAAATGCTTGGAAGTTTTTTTGGAGGAGAGTTCTAGCTTTTAAAGTTTCAAAAATCCTTTTGTTCCAAGTGGTAAATGTTCCTTCATTTAGATATCTCATCTTGCAAGAACTGTATACTGAGACGGGAAAAAGACAAAAAGAGCAAACAAAACCTAGGAAGTCAAGACCTGATATTCAAGGTGCAAACATTTTTTGGTTTTTAGGGAAGAGTTTGAAACAAGTTAGAACACAAATCCATTCACTTTCTTTATGTGTAAAAGGATCCCTTTTTTTTTTTCTTGTTCATAGCTCTTCTGAACCATTCACAAGTGAGTTTCAGAACCACTACAGATTTAGATTTCTTTATTTCCACAGGTGTTTTGTGTGCTGAAATGCCTTCTAAAGTTTTAAGCTTTGTCAGGACTGCCAATATGTATTGGGTATTTCTTTCAGTTTGAAAGAGAATACCAAAGAAATTCTTCACCCTGAATGTTTTAATGAAGACTGCCACCAGATTTAGCTATGATACGAGTAGTTCTACACTTTGTTCTATAGTAACTCACATTCAAGTTCTGTTTTAGTTCAGATACATTATTTCACTGCTTATTTTTCAAATATGCATATTTGCCCATCAAATTCATAAACATAGTCTTACTTATTCACAAGCTTGTGTATTAATACTGTTAATATATTCCTTCCAGCAGATGATGGCAAACATATCTTTCCATTCCAAATTACTGTCTGCAAAAGATTTCTTTAATTATAACTTTTAAAGAATAACAATAACCAGCTGAATAAAACATTCCTCTTCTTTAGCTTTGAAATTTTCTCTCAGCTGGCTTACATGCACCATGAGTCAGATGTAAAAAAAAAAAAAAAATAAAAAAAAATGTGCAAGTTCTTTGACTCAGGCTATACAGCATATAATTGAAGTAAAGAACATCTTCTCCTTTGTTCACCAGGGTTTTTTTATTAGTATTATTTCTCTCTGGTCTTCTACTTTTCTGCTCCTCAAATACGGCTAATTACAAAGGGAAAAAGTTGAAACTGGTGGAGAGAGATCCTTTAAAGCCATTCCTTTTGCAGAATGGAACAAAAGAAAGTACCAAGGGCATGGATAGGCCTTGAAAAAAAGAAAAGAGAAAAACCATCTAATGAGGATGTTGAGATAAGTGCTTGTGAAGAAAACTGGCAAAAAAGGGCTTTTAGTCTAAAATCCATAAATAAGTGGGCATTAGGTGGGTACTAGAACATTTTTAACAAGCGAGGCCACCAAACTGTATCATCCTATGCAAGAGCTACAACCCTAAAAACTCTTCTTCTTAACAAGATAAGGGTTTTTCTCTTTGAAACATTAATTTGAAAAAGAAATACTTGAAAATTAAGGAGTATTATTCATGACAGTGAATCCATTATAGCGGAAGACACCATCAAAGCTGCTTTAGATGTAATTATGAATGCTGTAGACTTTCTAAAGGTCAAAGATCTTAAACAGTATGAAGAAATTCTTCACAATATAAGATGGTTCAGACAGGATTTGACC
Source organism: Psophia crepitans (assembly GCA_013399095.1). Classification (NCBI taxonomy): domain Eukaryota; kingdom Metazoa; phylum Chordata; class Aves; order Gruiformes; family Psophiidae; genus Psophia; species Psophia crepitans. Next base: position 32,062 of record VWZZ01002508.1, read on the forward strand.
TCCAATCTCTCTTTGGGTCTTCTAGGCTGTGCTAAAGAAGCAGCATGTACAGCGTCAACTAGAGAAGAGTTTAAGAATCAAATCATTTGCCCATCCTCCAAACCTATTTCTTAATACTCCTGGGTAATTGGGCACTCAGACGTGCTTGATATCCATAGATGTGCAGGTCAGGTGTTTGAGACTCAGTCTAATTACCAGAGAATGACTGCCAGCTAAGCATTGTCCATTTCAGCTCTCAGTACTGCTCTTGTAACACATAAAGGAGAAAAACAAATCTGAAAAGGACAGCAGATAAAAGGACAGAGAAAAATAAACCATAGGACCTGATCCAAAGACTGTAGAAGTTAATGGAAAGTCCCATTAGCTTCAGTGAGGTTTAGATTAATCCCCATTTTTTAACAAGACTGGCAGTTCTTTATCCCATCATGCATTAGATCTCCTTTCACCCATGTGTACCAGGAAGTTTACATTTAGTACCAGTGATCTGATTTTTGAACATGTTCTGACATATTTGATATTTATGAATCAGGGAATTATTTACTATGGCATTTTTTCCAGAATTTTCTCTTAATATGAAATTTTAAGGACTTTGAGAAAATATTACAGTACAACAACAGTAGTCCCCAAAATATAATGCTCATAGCTTGGAAATATCTTTGACCATAACTGAAAATCTGATGGTTTTACTGCCAGTGGTGCATTTTGATTGTGAATAAGAAAAGTAACAAAATACTTAGTATAGATTTATGAACAAAGTGTTTCCTAAACATCTGATACACTTCACAGCGCTGCTTTCTTCTTCACCTTTAGTGAAACTTCTGGCACATGTTCTGTGCCGCAGATGGACCGGCAAAATACACATGTATCTGGTGATCAGGTGTTTGAACGTGATTGCCAGCTAGCAGCTTTTGGTGTGATAGAGGATTCACCCACAGGTGTCCTACACACAGGAGAGTAATCTTTTGGCAGTAACTTTTCACAGCAGGCTACTTGTGTTGCTGATAGCCATTGGCCCTTTTACGTGACTCGCTGCAGCATTTCCCAAATTCTGGGTCCATGGTGAACAAGCATAGCAAGATAATACCGAATGGTTTGATATATCACCTGCAGTAATTCAGATTTATTTATCTATAGTTTACAATTTGATTTACTAAATAGTGAAGTTGAATTAATATGAATGTTGGGTAGTTTTCTTTGTATCAATGATTTTCCTTGTATCAGGGTTCTTCCTGAAGCATGGTTCGTAAAAGTTATGTTTTATGAGTTTTTGAGACCATAAATATTATGATAGATAATATCTTTTGATATTAATAAATATTACTAAATCAGCAACAGCTGCATAAAAGATGGTAAGAGGTTTTTTGTGCTAGATTCAAGCTAGAGAGATTAATAATGTTTTTACTTGTGAGTCAGTCTTTTATTTTGCTTTATATGGCACACTCAGTATCAGTGAAACATCAGAAGTAATTCCATAATTAAATTCTGTTGATACTTGCTTTTAAAGCAAAATCATAATCCTTCTGTTTCACACATTAAAGATTGAGTTGAGTCTCTGAATAACACAGTAACTCTTCAGAGGACACTTGAATTTTCTTTATCACATTTTAAGAAAAATATTTACTGACTGTAGCAGAAGAAATATACATAAATGCTCTTATTGACATTTTGCACATTTTTCTCGCATCTCTTTGAGTCTAATTAGCTAAATAACCACAGTTCCTATAAACTGCAGATGTCATAGGCTCAAATATTGTCTTAAATATAAGATGGTTTTGAACTATGAAAATTGCATATGCAGAGCTATTTCTGTCATCTTTGTAACCTATGGGAGTTTGACCAAAGCTGGTCAGTGGACCTACTAAGAAATAAGAATTATTTATGTTTTCCATGGGGGAAATAAAAACCCCTCTCTTGGCTTTTTTTCATCAAAGTGTTCTAGAAGTTATGTCCTGTTATCCAATCCCACCTCAACAATCTATATGCATGTTGTGCTGTAGACAGAAGAATCCCTAGGTGAATGCTGGTTGTCTGAGACAAAAAGGAAAAATGTGGATTGAGTGGATTATGCTGATTGATGTTGAGGAATAGTTAAATGGGGAGACTGTTAAATGTTGTACCTCTATTAGATGTAATTGAATTAAGAGAGGTGGGGGGAAAGTACGTTGATAATAAACTAAGTAATTTGATTTTTCATTTCTTTTCCTTTTATAATTTGTGTGGGCCCTGTTTAGGTTTTTGTGCAAATGGTGCTAAATTCCTCTTTGATTGAAATACAGTGTTTATTGCTATGTTTATTACAAAAGGGATTACTGAACTGAGATCAGTTTTTATTTTGGACCCTTTCTTTCTAAGGTAATGGGATAAAAAAAAATATTCCTATCTTTCTGCCAGTACATATTTGTTTTCGTCATTATGACCTTATTTTAGAATATTAGTAATGTGAATTTTCTGAAGTGTGGAAATGGAACTGTGAAGTGTGCAATAAAGACATTCTGAAATATGTATGTAGCCAATTACCTGAGCATTTCTCAGTGAAGTTTAAATGGACTTTTTCAGAAGTTGTGCCGGCTGATAATTGTGATCTCTCCACTGTGGTGTATGTTGTCTTACATGCTCACATGTATTGCATCATATCATGGTTTGTTCACTTCCTTCATGTGAACAAATTCCTAGTCTAGTATAAATCAGCATAATAGCACATATCAGATAGATAAAAACACTTTGCGTTTTTGCTTAGATGACTGTTGTCGTTAAAGGAGAGGCGGCAACTGGAATTGTATTATCTGCTTAGTGTTCAAAACTATTCAGTTTATATGGAAACCTACTCAACTTCCTTTCTGATGGCTTCCAATGTAAGTTAACAAGGAAAAAAAATCATCTGTTAGGTGTTTTTTTTTCTTATTTACCTAGTCATGATCACTAGGTTGTCTAAAAATAAACAAAAATTACTCGTGATGGTAATAGAATAGAATAGAATAGAATAGAATAGAATAGAATAGAATAGAATAGAATCATTAAGGTTGGAAGAGACCTCAAGGATCATCTAGTCCAACCGACCCCCCCCACCCATTAACCACTAAAGACATGGGCTCCCTATCTGTATGTTGCAGGCAACTAGATTGTATAAAGTACCCATACTTTGCATTTGCATTTTTAAAATAAAAATCCCCATGTAAAAGCTTGAATCAAATTATCTCTAGAAAAGTTTGAAGGAAGAGATAACTCCATGCACGGTTAAGGAAGTGGCAAAACCAGGGGCTCTTGTGCTGGGGCATAGATTTCATCAGGTGAAAGCGCTCAGGGCTTTGATTATTTTTTTTTAACGGTAGTAGTTTTCCTTTGATTTAGGTGTTATATAAACTTTGCCTGGAAAAATTGCATATAATGAATTACTAATCTCTGATTTTGAAATGTGGGGCTTCTTCCTCACATTCATATTTATTTTCTTTAAAGTGCCAAATATATAGCTATAGTCATCTTTACTCACCGCAGCAAAACCCTTCCCTGGTTCACCTTAAGAGACTGTATGCTCGGCAGCCCTCCGACCTCTGTAAAGCAGCATCATCCATGTTCAAATTACTACAACTCGGTGCCTGTATCTGTGGCGCTCCAAGTAATTTTCTTCACCTGCACAAATTACACAATTTTTTTTGTATGCTAAGGTGAAGCAATCTTTCAGTCTTTAGATGAGGCAAAACAATGCCAAGTTATCTCAGACTTTAAGACTAAGATTAGTAGGAGCGAAGTTACTCAGAAATATTGACAAGCTTATGCGCATTTGACTACGTTTCCTTAGATAAAGGCCCAGTTCAGTAAGATACATCACTGAATTGGAAACCGTATATGGCAGTTGTGAACACAGTGAATGCACTGGATATCATAACTTAGGGAGCTGCAGGGTGCATTGGGGATATCTGAGAAAAAAGAAACACTGACAAATTACTTTCAGCAAACAACATACAAATATTAAACAAATTATTCTCGGCTCTAGGCTTTTTGTAAGCGAGAAGATCTGCTTGTGTTTCCAGTTGAATTATGAATGTATCTTAGCGACAGTGTGATCCTACCCATAGCATGTGACTTTTAGAAAACAGCTTTGTACTTTTTCGTGTGCCCAAGATCCATTATTTTGCCATAATGTGCACTTTGCTTTTCCTTACTGCTTGCTGAAGACAAACGCTTCTGGGATGGTTGGAAAGCTTTCTGTTCATTCTGGTTTTCACCCCATTTAATACTGGAAAGGTGAATACCAGAAAAACTAATGAAAAGATACACTGAATTTGCTTTAAAGAAATATTTGGCTAGATTCAATAATAATATCTATATGGAACATGGTGACAGCAACCGGTGTATTTGGATGCTTGTCACACAGAGAAGTTTCAAAACTTGTGATACAGACCACCATCCTCCTCTATATCTAAACGTCAGCTGGAGCTGATGCAGAATGGTAGTACCTAGAATTAGAAGCCTTCTGTTCTAGTTTTCACCAGGAGGAAAAGTGAGATCTGTGAAAAGCTCCTGCTCTGAAAAGGAGCCCAGTTACTGTGCTGCCTTGTTACCACATCTGCCCACATCACGAGTGCTGCAACCTCACTGACATCTTTCTCTGCTTAGAGTAAATACAGGGCAGCTGGTTCAGGAGACACCAGGGGGACATGCCCGACTGCAGAGGGAATTCCCTAGTATATACTGATTACCTGACACAAAGTGGCCTTCCGTGATTAGACAATCCAGACAGAAGATAAATTATTAAGGGAGTGAACATTTTACTATAAGGAGAGGGAAAATTTTCATTTTATTAACCATTCATATAAGCAGGCTGGAATATAAATTATCATCTTTAACCAGGTCAGAACCAGAGCAAATTTATCCTGTTCAAAGCAGAAAAATGTCTCTTTTAGTTACGATGTCAAATGGTTCTGTAATTGGAAACCAACCTTTAAAAACATAGCAGAACTTGACAGATATGTGTCTGCAGTGAAAAAATTGATCAAAGAAAATGAATAATTTCCAAAGATAGTTCACTTCCGAAACAAATGTATAATCAGATATTAGTAGACTAGTCTAATTATCTCCTATTTCACCCTAGAAATTTTTTTTAAAAAAGAATAAAAAGGTTTTTTGAAGTGCAGTTGTAAAAACCTTATTATGTTAATTCTGTTAAAAACTTTCTTTTGGAGATGAATATGTGCTGGGCTTGGACTATCAGGAGGCTCTAAGTATCTAACTGGTGATGCTATCTGTCTCCGGTACCACTCTCAAAGACAATGTGAAAAAGAAACACTTTGACTTACTTCATTCAATAAGTAACACACAGAGAGTCAACAGTGAAACACTGAGACTCAAAACTTGAGCGTCATGATACATTGTCACTGGGTGTTTATTAATTATTCAATCATTTATGAATTACTGTAAAGCATTAAGATACAGTACTTTAACAGGGCAGTCATTTGGGTAAAACAGTATTCATATAAGAAAATGAATGCCTTAGGTCTAATATTATGAATTTGTATGAATTGAATTAACATAATCACCTTAAGTGCAAGTCTGATGACAGATAAAATTGATTAAAACTATTTCAGTTGTGACTTTAAATTCCTTCTTCTTCCCCCTGCACCTCTCCCCCAGTTAGCCACTAGTTGTCTTGGCTTTTACGATTCAGGTATGAACTGTAGAAAAATTACATGGATTATAATGCATTTTTAGTGGTGATTCTTGTTGTGGAAAATGTGCAGGATATATGACATTAAAATGTACTGTGAAGGTGTTTAAACCAGGATGCCTAACTATTTCTTGAATGTGTTCGCAAGGAAAAATGATGATACACAGTTTGAGTAACAAAAGTGGCCTTGCTGGAGGCTTGGTTTGATTCTTGGCTATAATCCAGTTAATGGAACCCAGTTATGGAAATAAACAGAAGTTCTCTGAGAGTAAAGACTATGGGTAGTACTGCACTCTGCGCTCTCACGCTAACTCAGTTTGCAAGCTCACATATTTGATTCCAGATCCTGTAAGCAGCCAATGTTTGCTCAACATTTGCTCTTGTTTGGTGACAAACAGCTGGCTCCTGGACCGGAAAGCTTCGACTGGGAACGTGGAACATATGTGATAGTTGCTCAGACTTTAGTGGTTCACTTAAAATTTGAAGAGGCAGATCGGTAAATCTGTTGTAGGCCCCCTGAGGCCTATCGTGCAAGTCTCAGGGATCTATCTAGATCTAGACAAATGTGGAAGTGTCCTCCTTGCTGGGACTGGACCTAGACTTAGCACAATTAAAGTGCGAAGGAGTGCTGGGTGCTGTAACTCCAGGGATGTCTGCTTCAAGGCTGGGGAGCCAGATGACCCTGAAGCCTCTTACATCCCAGACTTCCTCAGCTCTGCCATGCAGTATGCTTGTGCAGGGAGCTTAGTCCTGACTGAGCCAATTGAGAACTGATGTGCCAGGGAGACTCTCACAGAGTGTGTTGGGAGGTCATGAGACGTGTGAAATGCACAAGAATCGTTTCACATTTAATCCTGGAAAGGCCAGTGCAAAAGCAGATGAGCCCAACAAGCCTGTTAACGCAAGTTGAATGCAACAGGCATCAGTTGTAAATGAATGTGGGATGATCATGTGGACACAATTGGCTTTAGCCATTTGGCTTTGGAAGCTTGAACCTGGCAACCAAGAGCACAGACATGCCTATAAAATGCACTGCAAAGATGTGAAATTACTAGCCACCTTTTTCTTGGTGGTGCAACAGATTTACAATGGTATGCTGGAACAAATTCATTGTCTCCAGCCATAAAGAAAATCTAAAGATACTGTGTGTTAACAATTATAAAATTGTATTTAGAGATGAGTCTGCTTCTTTCCATTTTTTCGTACTAAAATGATCTAAAGACACCTGCAGGTTTGATAATCATCCTTATTTAATGTAAGCAGAATATTTAGACCTAAGTTTCACATTTTAGTTGATGTTAAAGGACTGCAATAAACACTAGGAAATAATAGGGATAATGCTAGGAAAGCAAAAATGAAGGAACTAAACTAAAACTGAGGGTGGCAAAGCAAAATGAAGAGGAAGGCGGTGCAGCTCTCTTTCCACCAGTACTGCAAGGCTTTAGTTGTCATTCTGGTTGAGTCTTTGCTTCTGAAAAAAGTTGGATGGGATGAGGTATTCAGAGCTAGGATTGCCTTACTTCTTTTAACTGATAGTGCTGCTAAATCTGCAAATAATTGTGTGAGTGAACATCATTTGTGGAAACAAACCGCATCTGTATATGCGTCCTGTTGGACTGACGGTATTGTATGGATACCTACACAGCATTTGTTATAAGCGGAACAGAAACAGGGGGAACAGAAACCTTTTTCTGGATGGCATTTGGCTTGAGACTCCAGGAGACATAGCTCCTGGGTATAGCACTACATAATGAAAATGTATTTTCCAAGTACATAGTGCTGCATTTGTCTACAGATACCAAAAATATTTACAAAATGTACAGGCTAGCTTTTTTTAAATTCTTTAGTGTGAGAGTTTACAAACATTATAGGGCGAAAAGTATATGTACATTTATATACTATCTAAGTAGCACTTGCAGTCAGTGAATCACCATGTAAATTAGGCCAACATATTTAGCTGAACTTTCATTCTTAAGTTCATACAATCAAAGGTTTGAGAATATCATCATCTTGGCAGAGGAGATTTTCACTGACCATCCAAATATGGCTACTTTGAAAACAGAATGATTTGCATCAACATTACTCAATACTGTAGGACAGAAAGTGAAAGAAATGCCCAGTTCAATGGGTCTGAAGAACTTTCTTTTTTAAAATTTACCATGTATTAATTATGTATGACATTTCAGGGAGTGAGAGTTGTTTGTAGCCTATGGCAATGAGTTAGTGAAATGAGACATTACTTCGACAGAAAATAAAAATGTGTCAGCATATCAAATTACACAGATATTGGTAGCCTAGATGTATTTGCTAGTTTGGAAAGCTATGTCCAATATTGTGGAATTAAAGCTCTGCACATTGGTTTTAGATAGCAATACCACATTTCTTTAAAAATAACAATACTGAAGTAGTTGGGTGAAAAGAAATGGAATTCTCATCTTGCAGCATCACTGCAAAGAGAAACAATAAATAAAATATATTCTCTTAACCTATTCTGCAGCTAATAAAAATGATGATAGAACTACTGAAAATGCATTTCAAAACAAAAAAAAACCTTAGAAACCTCCTTCTCATTCAACAAAATAAGGAAAAAGGTTACTGAGGATTTATATGCTGTGTATAAATATTTTATTTGGTTTTCCCCTTCTTTAGAAGAATATCTTTCTCTAGTAGTGTATTCAGCTACAAAATTCAAAAGCAATTTCTTCCTTCAAATATGGAAAGGAAGGATCCCCAACTTTCTGGGATCCATTACTTATGGAATCAAATAATGCTGTATTTTACAGTGTGTTGGTTGTTACATACTGTATTAGCTGTATTTTTACAGTATGGTTGTTCTTTTTATATCTTTTGATCCCATGGATAGAGAAAATGTCTTTCTCACAGCCAAAGACAAGCTGTTGAAATGGCTGCCAGCAGAACTGTGGTGTTTAAAAAACCCAGCAAACCAAAGTAAAAACCATCGAGCAAACAGGAAATGGTTGAGCCAGTGGGAATTCTTTTAATATTCTGCCTACCCTACCCTACCCTACCCACTTGGGTGCCTGTCTCCCTCCCCTGAAGTGTGAGCTTCGTGAATATTAAAACAGCCCACTTTACCAATATTATCTGAGTAAGATTTCCTTCTAGCACCTCTGGTATTTTAAGGAAGTAATATTTCCCCTCTTCTTCTATGTTGCTATAATCTCCATTGTCTTCTTTAGTGTAAGGGAATTTGGATGGGAATTCTTCAAATTCTCAGGACTCACTGCTGCATGCTGCAAGATGATCCATCCTAAGCCTGTGTAAACTTCCTCATCTGTGCTGATACATATTGTTGTTAAGGATTTGCAGTCTTGCACCCCATCTCAAGGTTAAATCAGTTAGGTACATATGATGCTCAATGGATTTAACAGTCCAGTTTATAGAAATGTAAAAGAAACAGCCTTTATCTTAGCAAGCAAAAAATTAAGGTGGGAACAGCAGTTCCTACAATACATGAAAACGGTGGTATCAGCTAGAACATCTGTGTCCACCTGCATGCCTTACAGTGTTTTGTTTTCACTGCTGCCCCTGTTTGGAGTTCTCTGGTTTGTGCTGTCCATATTCAGTACTGCCAGAGCTTCCATATTCACTATTCTTATAGGAGGCTTTGAACTTTGTAGGAAAACACTAATAAATTTAATCCTTATTGACTTATTTTTTTAGGTTTTACAGCATCCTCTAGTTCATAATTCTTGTTTTTAAATGTAAATTTAGAAAAAAATGTGTTAGCTGCGGATTTTAATTATTTAACAGATTCCAAAGTACTTCACAATTGTTTTGAAAAAGTAGTGTATGTTGGACTGTGGTATTTATAGCAATTCAGTACTGAGACCACATGCTTTACAGGAACTATGAGTGCTTTTAATTTCAATGACTGATAGTACTTTACACTCTGCTAGCTTTTACAGAGATTTCTCTGTTCTTACATTCTATAATGCTAATGCACTTCCAGTCAATTATATCCATACTGAAGTATTCTGTTCTCTTCTTCATCATTTTTACCATTATATCCACGTGCGGTCCATCAGTGTGTTAAGCAGCGTGCAGATGACTAATGTCGGTTGGGTTTGTTCTTGGACTCCAGAGAGGCAGCAGTGTGTTGGGTAAAGTTGCTTTACTTTGAGAAGTTTATATTTAGGAAGCTCAAAAGTACATACTACTAAATTGAACAGGCGGACATGAGGTTCATGATGATCTGTAGTTCCTCCAGAAGTGGTGAAATGAACAAGCACTCCAAAAATCTGCATCTTCTGTCTGCACAGACAAGATTTTCCTGATTGTAGAAAGCTCCGCTGAGCCAAGCAGAAAATGGTTGTCAGTTGTCATCTTCATCTGCGTACATTAGGCTGTCTTTTGTATTGATACTCTTTGTGCCAGCAAACGAACGTCCTAACTTCTGATATCCAGTGGCAAACCACGACAAGGGGTGGAGGATATGTTTGGTGCACCTGACACACAGTTGCCAAGAGGACACACCGCTGGTTTTTTACACCATGTTTTGTATTGTTTGTCATGCATGGTTTATAGTATTGCTATCACAGTCTAACAACCGCATGGCAGATGTGATTTTAGAGAGCAGATCATGGTTTATCAGGATGCAGAAATCACCAAGCTGACTGAAGATATTGTTCAAAGAACTGCTATGCAAAAGTTGGGTTTAGCTTGCAAAACTACATACCATACTTGTCAACTGTAGAATGCAAGTCATTAATTGTGTGGTTGCACAGATAGCGGTTTCTTTACAATAGAAATGTTTATAAAATGTTTCCCTAACAAATGGATTAACTACAGAGGTATTCCGCTTTGTCCTTAACTGAATGCCCCAGCTGAATGAGAGGAACTATGGTGATGGAGGAAGTAGTAGTAAGAGCAGAAAACTATGCAATAGCTATAAAATCTTAACAAAAGGATATTTTTTCAGAGAATTTAGGCACATGCTGAAATAACTAACAGCAAATAGAATTTAGCAAAGTTATTGCTGTTAAAGTAAAAATCACGGTAAAACACACTGTTGGTTCTTTAAAACAACAGCAAAAATCCCTCTTCCATCTTTAGCCAATATAAAACAAAAGAAAATCTGAATAAAATATGGAAGGAAAAGTGAGTACATTTCAGGCATTTATACTCCATCTCTGTCATATGGCACTATTAGTGTGTTCTCTATTACATGGAATAAATAATAAAATGGAGCCTGGTTTTGACAAAAGCTAGGAAAATATCTGCAAGGATTGTTTCTTGACAGTGAAAACGGAAAACCGGCTCTTGCTTATTTAATCTTCCTAGTCCTTTATGTCTACAAGGACATGCATTACTTCACTCTTGTTACCATGTCATCTTCCTCTTCAGTCCCTGTTAATGTCTTCTTCTGGTCTTATCCTGCTGTGACTGAGCATTACAAAGTTTTTCACGCCTCCATGCGTAAGTCCATCAACCAATTAGTTTTCAGGGCACATGGTACATATAGATGGCATGGCAGTGGGTTCAGACCTAGGTCAGCATACTCCAAGCTTTCAGTCAATATGAAAAAAGTATAGGTCTACATTAACAGTTGTATCGATTTAGAGAGTGGATTTTTCATTGTTGTTTCTTTTTTAAAGTTACTCCCAGCTGTGATCACCGCTGTTATTCTGATTTTTGTCTTGACATTCATCACAGAATTTCTCACCATGACAAACACTGCTTTTAAACAAGCACCTGAAATGTATCAAAGTATGGGTCTCATATTGACTTTTTCTAGGTTTTTGTTGCAAATCTTGCATACCTGTCTTTTAGACATTCCAGTAAAGTATTCAATTTTTACATCTAATCAGCATCTGTTTTCTTCTGAAAAGGTTTGGAGGACTCACTGGTGAGGACTTACGTGGTGAGTCTGCCTCACAAATACATCTTTCTTATAAACTAATGTAGAACACAATGGGTAACTTTTTTAATTTAATTAAAGAGTCAGGTTTTCAAAGTCCAAATTAAAATAATCAAGGATCAATTATTATTGATTGTGTTTAATGTAGATTGAAACAAATGTGAGTAAAACAGTGAGACATCCTGGATTAGAACGAACCCACCTTGGCATTTTGGTGGAGGCAATTAATCATTGTACAAATATACTAGGGTTTTGGGATCAAGTGTGTCTCAGCAGAAAGAAGGGGAAATGTTTTTCTGAAAAATATGATGTCTATTTTTTTCCTCTATTGCTATCTGCAACTTTAGGAGTTAGGAAAAAAACTTTTCTGTTGGTTGCTTTGTCTTTTAGTTTTGAAGAAAAATGGAGATTATACCTACATAATCTTTTTTTATTATTATTTTTATGCTGTTGCATAAATCTGTTTGGCAGTGATCTACCTCTGTCTTGTATTAACTTGATTTTTTTTCTTGTGTAATTTCTGTTTTGTCATTATAACTAAAATGAGAAACAGACCTAATAGTTTAGAACAAATACAGCTTTATATGATTGTAAAGTTTTGAGATGAGAAAATGAGATTGTAGTAAGTATTGTTAACGCAACATAAAACTGAAAGCAGCTCCATTCAGCTGCAGTCTGAATGGAGATGGAGAGGGATGTTTCCAATTAGAAGGTACTGCTTAGGTGGGAACTACTGCTGCTTCGTTCTCTTTCCTTTCATTTCTGCTTTCTCCATTCTTCTGCTCTAAGGTGAATGAGATTACAAGCTCCCCTGTAATTAAAAAAAAAAAAGTGATGATTTATATTCATTCTGAAAAAAAAATCCAGTTATTGGAATATACTGATGCAAAGCTACCCAATGTAGGTAAAAATACTATATTTATTTATACTGTTGCTCTGGTTTTATTCATACTATCATTTATTTCAGTGGGGCCAGAAGTTTAGCTTAGATTTAGAAACTTTTTGGAATTCTGCTTTCTGTTCTCAGTTACATATCTTTTTGTACAATCAGTCTGTGGAGATCTGTATGTTAAGTATTTGTGCGCTGAGACACAGTCACTCTGAGTTTAAATCAAAGACTATAAGGATCTCCTTGTAGGTGTTAGGTGATTTAATGGATCATGCATATATGTTTAAAGGGTTACATCTTTTGTTGTTGTTGTTTGTAAGAGAAATGGTTGCAAAAATTGGAAGCTCACTGAAACATATAACTTTGAATTCAGAGTATGATATATATGAAATCATCAGAGCTTTTCCTTATCGAGAGAATTTCAAAATACCTTTCTAGCCCACACGCAGAATTGATCTGAAAAAGAAGGTGAAGGTGCTGTTACACCTTCTGAGATTCTCCTGATAAATCAGAGTTTAAAAACAAACAAAACATAATTAGGCTCCCATAGATCATTTCAAAATATCCTTAGGCCTCTGACATATCTGTGTTTCCACACCAGACAGTGGGCAGAGATGTCTTTTAAGGAAAGAACAAAACAATACCCACAACCCCTCCACTTCCAAATCCGGACAGTGGCCTATCATAACAAAGACTGGATCGGGGTCTGCCTACCTACGTAGAACTAGAACTGAGCATCCACAGTCAGATACACAGCTGACAACTTCCAAATGCTTTTCAACTACGGTCACATTACCTTTACTACAGACTGAACTGCTGCAGTATGAGTGGCTTCAGCTCAAAGAGATAGGAACTTGAAAAAATTTTAAACTCTAAATAAATCATTGACTCTCAGTACATACCAGGTACATACCATGAGTTGAAAGAAGACGTTTACCAGGAATATTGAATAAAAATCATCCCACAAATACTTACATCCCAAAATCAAACTGTCAAAATCGACAGATTTATATCTTTTCTAGACAAACAGCCTCTTCTTTGATGGAGGTTGAGCTATTATAACTCCGTATAATAAACTGAATAAGTGCACCATAATACAATACACACTTTAAAATAGCTCTGATAATGCTAAAAAAATTAATGTTTTATTTATCTTTTTCTGTGGGAATATTGATTATCAGTGACTGTGCTAGAATAAAGTTGGTAAAATATTTTTTTTCCTGCAAGTTAAAAAAAAGGCTACCCATGATTAAAATCTCAATCCATGTTTAGGCATCCAAAAATTATTTGATATTTTAGAAGTAATGATTATGGTGAACAAGGTAAGCAGAAGCTGCTGGGTAACCAGTAGTGTTGATTATAAATCTGCTAGACTGAGTAATTCAGTGTAAAATACAGGTGTTTAACTTCAGACATCAACCAAAACTAAAAACAAAAGGCCTCGTGTTTCCTCTGTATCACTAACTGCATCCTGCTTTGCCTTAATTCCCAAATCCACTGAACTGGATAGCTGTTACCAGTCATCTCCGGTCTGTGCAAACACCAGCAATTTGTTCTTTTTTGACAAAAAGAGGTGAATTTTGCCCAAGTATCTACAAAAGAAAGTATGGAATTCTGAGCTAGACAGGCTACTATTGTGGGAAAGATGGTGTAGAGACAGTTCACTAAAGCCTTTTTTTTCTTTTCCTGTTTACTTTATTTGAACTATTGACCTTGCAAAAATACTCAGCTTTCTATGAGGGTTTTTTTGGAGTGGCTTTAGGTGCCTGAGCTTTGAAACATGTATGATCAGATCCAGCTTATCTCGGAGGCTGCTGAGTTTTCTAACTCGCCGTGCTGGAAAACACACCAATCTTGGGAAATCAAGCTAATGTCTCTCAGCTGTGCAGAAAAAGTGTGAACAGCTCTGTCAAATGAGCTACCCCCATCTCCTTTTTCCAGGCAGCATCTTCTACTCGAGCAGTCACTTCACATTTGCCATTTGAGCAGTTGTGATATAACTGCTGTTTTATTGCCTATAGGAGAGTTTCTGTGAGGAATCAGAAGCTGGTCTTTCAGCTACCCTGGCCAAAAAAGGTTTTAGTCACAGGACTCTTGCTGGTGAATGAGTAAGGAGTCCTGACAGGATTACAAGAGAATATGAACACGTAGCTCTGGCCTAAAGGTTGCTAATTGACCAAGTCGTAATAGGAGGGGAAGTATTTTCCAGCCTTGAACCTCTTTACCCCCAGATAAGTATATTAAATGCCGTCAGTTAACCCCTTGAGTGCAGTGACCCATTGGTGCCAGGGACTTGCCTGGTGTGATAGACCCTCCTACTTCCTAATCAGCGGGGATGTATAAAGTACTGTCATAGGGCCAGATGAGTCATAGGTCAGCTCCTTTGTTGAACGGAAAGACATCTCTGGGCATTTAAAAGGTTAAAGACAAAATTTTAAGTGTACAGCTGCAGTGGCTTAAAAACACATGGAAACTGTAAAGCAAAAGAGCAGTCAGGAAAGAAATCAGAACAATGTAAAATGAAAAAAAAAATCTCAGGGACTTTGATTTGGAATTGTGTTGACGCTTTTTTATTATTTGTTTTATTGGTTTTTTACTGTTTTTTCCAGATAACTGCACTGAGTTATCTCCAGCTTAGTTCCTTCCCATACTTATTTTCTCACATCATAGAGATTCAAAATTCCACTGAAAAATGTCAAAGCTACTATGTCAAGTGGGGATAAATTTATAAATCAGAAGTTCAACTTTGTAAAAAAAAATTTAATCCTATAAAATATATTTTCTCTACCTTTTTTTTTTTTTTCCTGTGGCATCTTTCATTTAATTTTCAGGCAGACTATTTCTGTTGTTAAGATGATGTCTTCTAAAACAGTGTTTTTCTTGTGGTAAAAAGATGTGAAGACCTGTATCAATTTATGTCTGCAGAAAAAGACATTCAAGCCTTCACTCTTCTTGTCTTAGAAGATGTTTAAGGTCAAAATTGTCCATTTTGGGAGGTAAGTACTGCCCTCCCAGTTTAGTAAAGACTAGAATCTTCTTCGTACTTACATTATGCAGGACTTTTTACCTTTTTTCTAATTTCACTGAAATTGCTGGGGTTACTCATTTAATATGGTACCAGTCGGATGATATATCAGTGGCAGATTCAGCCAGGTGGAAGTTGTAGTTACTTAACAAAGGTTTTGTCTTCACTGACTTAGAAGTATTTATCTATATTTTACAGTGTGATGACTAATTCTGTTGTTTATGATGGGTGTCTTTCAAATAATTTCTATTTGGCCACCAGAAACCATCTCAGTTGCCTTGGGGCACCTCACATTATTGCATGAATGGATTAAAAATTACATTTCTCATTTCATACTTTGTTCTAGGTTTTTTCATGGTTTAGCATCAAGTCTGATAAACTTAGCAAGCAGTAACTCATAAGCTGTGTTGACGACTCTTGGATGTGAGATGTGTTACACAGGCTTAATCAAAACCAACACTCCCCATCAGAACTATTAAGAGAACCAAGTGCTGGTTCTTCAGGCCAGGCCAGAGAGCAGAGCTAGAAGGCAGGAGTTCTCCTGAGATTTGCAGTCATGAGACACTGTAGGCTTTGCACGTTGCCTTTGAGCGTGAGCTGGTACGTTAATGGATATGGCATTGTCTTTTAAAGGAGAATATTAAAATTGTAGGGAGGGGAGAGAGACGCAGCAGTGCACATCAGGAGTTCTATAGTGCGGGAGACTTTTTAACTTTCCATTATAAAAAAAATTCCTTCTTTCGCAGCACCGATCAGTCCTCCTTTGATCACATGGCACTATACTAACTCACTCAGGCTGGAGCAGGCTGTTTCTCAATCTGATTCTGCGCACCCACATTGTTTCCAGCATGCACACTGTATGACTGCAACCTGAGCTGAGGCTTCCTATAAATACTAGTTGCCAATCTGGCAGGTTCTATTCTAGGAGAGATCCCTCCATCATGTACGCCACCTGCCTACACTTCAGGCTTATACTAAAAGGCATCATGAACCTAAAGTTCTCTCCTGTGTGGACAGTTGACAGCTTTGGACTTTGAGTGCTTACCCAAACCCTGGAGGAGCTGTACTGCCCAGTTTTCTGCTTATGATCTTTTTGGTGCCTCATAAGTCCATGTACCTACTCGTAAGTAGTTTTAGCCTGCCTGGAAGCAGCTGAGGAGCATGGCAGCTGGGCATCCACACCTGAACTCACCAGCTGCAGGTCAGTTGCGACATTGTGCCCATCCCCTACAAAATGGAGCACAGGTACCACCTACAAGGGAATAATTGTGCTTGTGTTTCACTGATTGTTTTGCTTACAAGATCCTTTTTACAAGTGCAGGTTGATGAGATACATGGTTCCCTGCCATACAGTTGTTTGCAGTGGTTGGCTTGGAGACATACTAATGATGCAAATGAATGGTATAATATTAGTATCTATGTTAACTGTAACCTCTTAAAAAGGTGCATCTTGTCTTTAGAGTGCTAATAATATTCATATTAATCTTGTCTTTAAATTGCATTTTTTCTGATTAGGAAGAAATCACAACTATAAATGTAACTGGTACAAATGGTAGGGTGGGTGTTTTCTAGGAGGAATAAAATTATTCTCCTTTTGAAATATCAAGCTTTAAACAGAACCAGTCCTAGGTTTGTCTTACATACTCTGAACTCCAGAGCTGCCCGAGAGCTGCGTTCTGCCTTCCCCAGCGTATGTGCGCTACCAACGTCCCTTTCTTCCATGAGGCATCAGAGCAGGCCAGTCGGAAGTCATACTTTTTATATTTGTTTTAATTGGGTTTGGTTTCTGCATTATAATAAATTTAATCAGATTATGGTCACTTGACCCCCAGGGGCTCAACTCTAATTTGCTTTTACTGCCTGATCATTGGTTAACTAGATCTAGACATGAACCATTCCTGGCAGGGTTCTCTACACATTAGTTTAAGAAGCCATCATTGTTGTATCCATCACCCTTGCCTTCATTCAATCACACCTCTAAGGTTTCCCAATTATACAAGAGGTAGAAATTCCCCGTATCAAATTGCCCTTTGCCATGTATGCCATCTTTATCCCATCATGTAGTACACATCATTCTGAACTCCCTTGTTTCTCCTGGGGATAGTGAGATTTGTGCCATTCCATGGGCCAGCAGAATTTGTGTGCATGTACTGTACCTTGCTCTAACTATAGAGCTCTTTGTCCATCACTCCTTTGAAATTTATTAACACAATCTCATAACCACACATCAAGAAATGGCGTAAGTAGACAATTTATAAATATCCAGATCTGGTTTTTACATATCTATTTTAGCTTCATTTTGTGAGGAAAGAAGAGTTCCACAATTTCCCAGGGAGTATGTATATATGTTTGTCTCGCGTCCCTGAACCTATTGACCAGCTTCAATCAAATCGGATAGAGAGGTCTCAAGCTGTAAAGTTCACCAGGTTGCCTGAAACAGGGCATCTTGAGCGATGTGATAGACCATGATCCACAAGACAAAGACTGCAGTGTAAATTCAACTAAGATTAGATCCCAGAGAATCCACATGGGGGAAGCTATTTAGAAAGACCTATCACAGAAGCAGCTTTAGTTACTGATAAAAGACAAACCAGGAGACATGAGCTCTACTTTTCATGGAATTACTCATTATTTTTTTCTATAAGTAACATATTTTACTATTCCAAATAAAGCTGTGTGGGTGATCGGTGAAGAGTATTATCCCCAGCTTTCTATGTAATGAAGTCTATGGTAAAGTAGCTTAAAAGATGAGCTAAAATGTGAAAGAATATTTTATCTGCTTTTTTATCCTTCCTTGTTAAGCACATTGTACTAGAAGGAAATATTTGACTACTGGGTCCAGTCCCTGCTAACCGTGGAGATCACACTGTGTAATCCTTTTAAGTGACTGGCCAAGCTCCACATACAGAATAACAGTGTTTCTTGCCATGCATCTTGCTCTACACTGGGCACACTTGATGCATTACAACGTCCAGTTGATACAGTGAAAAAACACCATTTACACATAAAACTGTTTGGTTCATGCTCACTGCTAATGCTGATTTTACCCAAACAATTAAGAGGGAAGTTTGTTGTGTAATGCTTTCCACCTCTTCATTTCAGGGCTAAAGCTTAGGCACAGGAAATGATTAGCAAAGCTGGAGTTGCAGGAATACTCCCAAAGCACAAAACAAACACTCAAAAAATTAAGAACTGTATACATAAAGATAATGTGGGAAAAATGGAAGACAGAGTGGAGATTGCAAGAATAAGGGGGAAGGAAAGGATTCACAATCAGTTAAGACATGATATGATGAAACTGTCATTGCTTAATTCTTTGCTTGTCCCTAAATCCCTATATCCATAAAAAGTAGTCCAAACTTTGTAAAACTATTTCTTACTTGCATCACTTCTAATTTATGCTTTTGTGTCACATGAGACGAGTTTAATTTTTCTGACATATTTTATTGCTTCCTACACCAAATCTAATTAGCAAGCATGAAGTGCTGTGTTCTTTTGTTTTCTTATCAGTTGAAGAAAAAAGAATTCCTGTTTCTCCCAGAACAGTCTGATTCCATTGACTTAATTAGTGTTATTCCTAATTTATGAGAGTGTTAATGTATTTATTTTCTGATAGAGTTTATAATAGAACTTAACACAGTAATTGCCATCTGCTGTAATTCATATGTCTGATATGAAGTAAGAAGACAACTTTGCTATCCTACCACTTCAGTCACTGGGAAACCTTTCTTGCTCTTCTGTCTCTTTTTCAGATGTCTCCCCTCACTAATTATAAATCTACTAGACTCTTAGATTTCATTACCTCTCCCATCCAGCTGTTCTCCATTTTTCGCATTACTTTGCCCAGTTTGTTTCTGATTTTCCAGGTTTCAGTAAACACATTTCCAGGCATACCCAACTGAAAACTATCTGTCTATCTGAAGCATTATATTCTGGTTAGCTTGTATAGTCATAAGATCACAGTAGTTATCTGTTTCCTTGAACACACAAAATAAATCACGTTCTCACAGCAAAAATCAAGTGACTGCAGAATCACTAGCTGTAGGTAGAAGGATGAAAATAGCCCACATGGGGAAATGTAAAATTTAGTTAACCACTAAAGTCTTACCCAGAGGCTTTCAGAAGCCTTGGTAGTGGGTTTCATAACATGTAATAGTAGCCAAAAGACTCCTGGGCTTTTATTTCATCTTCGTGTACAGAATGCAAAAGGGATTTCAAAGCAATAAGATGTCTCAAGACTGACAATTTCAAGGAGCAAACATGGTTGTTATAACCACCATGCCCCCCTAGATTATGAGTCTAAAATCCAGAACTCTGGAAGATGTGAATAGGTTTCAGATACACATCTTAGTCCTGTCACTGGTACGTTTGCAGTTCATTGTAATTTGTTCACACCTAAACAATGGACATGGCGGGGGGAGCAGGGATATCACAGAAAGCTGGTTTAGGTTTCTTAAGTATTAAAATATAAGTAATAATACTCATCCCATTCAATGACCAATATGTGGGGAAGTGTTTAGAAGATACTAATATCCTACCAAGCTTGAGGAACTCTGCAGTTGCTTTGGGCTCTACCGAAGAATATTTTAAAAGATTATGAATGCTATTGCAAAACTCTACTTTAACCTTTACTTCAGTTTTCAGATAAAAAATATTCATTTATGCAGTGAAGTCAGTCTTGGCTCTACAAAGAAGTACGGACAACCTAACACTCTTAGGCCTGCTCATTCATTCATTACTCCATTCAAAGCCAATCAAGAACAAAAAATAAACTCCAGCGAAAATCTTGAGGAGATGAGGGACTATTTATATTACAAGGCCTGATCTCATAACCCCTTGCATGTGTTTTGATTCTTAAACATGCAGGTAGACCTACAGGTCTACCACTTCCAGGATTCACCAGATAACAGCATTTGTCAAATACATCTTTGCTGTGATTCTCAATTATTTGAGAAATGAATAAAAGTACATCGGCTGTATTGGCAATGTAGTTCTTTCTCTTTCTTGAGCTTTATCAAGAGTTGTCGCGCATTATTGTTTGGTGACAGTGCTAGAAAAAAGTGAAGACAGAACTGACCTCTCATAGCATTTTTGTGACCATGGGGCTCACACAAGCAGCTTGGCATCTGCCGGCACATCTTTAGCGAGTTGGCAGCCCCAGCGCCCTTTGCAGGTTGCAATCAAACCTGCCTTCTACAGCAGCCTCTTTCTGGCTGATTAAGTTTAATGTAATTTTAATTAAAAACCACAGTGTCAAAGGGTTTAGCTGCTCGAGAAATGAGCACAGATTGTGGCACAGTGGCAGCAGTCACTTGGAAAATGGAAATGCATCCTGACAATATTGTGTAGGGGCCAGATAAACAAAGCTGCAGCTACTGTACCTTGCAAAAAGCTGGGAGAGACCATCACTGCAAGGAACCTTATTCAAAAATAAAGTATAGAGCAGTTCTGTTTCTTGTCTTTTAGCAATTTTAAAGTACATCTCAGCAACCGAGTAATAATTGCCAAGAATTAATTTCAGCCTTTCCTCCCCATTTTTACATTTGTTCAGTGGGATGTATAAATGTAAATTGCAGATTTCAGTCCTTATTTGTTTTGAACAGCAAAAGATTTGCTTCACACAATAGGCTAATACAACTTTTTTCCTTAGGCTATAAAGAAAATATCACTAGAGATGTTACCAGTGCTGAAAGCAGGTTCCATTTTAGAGATTTTTTTGTTTTTATCTGCTTCCAGCTTTTCTTGTCCCTTGAAGCAGATCACAAGGAGATGTTAATACTTTACATACTGCAGATATTGAGCAACATTTGGAGAATGACCAAAAAAACCCACTTCACTGACAAAAGGTTGCATCATATCTACAAGATTTAATTGCACCAGTATAGAGATATTGTTAATAATGGTTTCCCAAAGAAGTGTCTCTAATATTTTCTTAGTTGCCATATTTTTATGAGTAAAGAGCATTACTTTGCAGTTATTAAACACCCTTGTCTTGGCAGAAATTGTTATTTTTTAAACCTGTCCTTTGAACGCATGCATTTGTGAAACGAAGGCTTGATTCAGAGTCCACTGAGATCAGTGGAAAATCCCCAGTGACTTAGGTTTTGGATCAGGTCCTGAGAAGTATACATGCAAATAGGTAGGTATTGTGGTAACATTGTTCACAGGAATTCCTTTCAGCAAGAAGCCTTTTTTATTGTTTGTAAATGCTACCGATGCTCCGGGGCCAGAACCCCAGGAGAATTCCACCTAGTGACGTCAATTCTGTAGAGGAGAACTTCCTCCATCCCCTTTTAGGTTTGTGGGACATTTTCGAACAGATGGAGCCTATATAGGTGGGACGGGTTCCATCTGAACAGAAGGGTCACAAATGCACCGACTGAGAGGATAGACAGAGCTATGGGGGAGAGTTTAAAGGAGTGGACAGGGGGATGGGAAGTCTGTACAGAATCCAGCAGAGAGGAAGAAGCAGCTAAAATAAGCAGATGGGTAGACAAGGGGAAATAATATTAAGGATTGAAATATGTAACGCACCTACAGAAAAGGTTAAGAGAGAAAAATCAGAAGACAACTTCTGTCGCCACACAGTTAGGTAACATAGAAAAGGCATGATTAACTGACACACAGAAGAGGTCTGACAAAGAAAGTCCATTTTTCAAAGTAGTAATATTCCAAGAGAAGGGTTGTCCTGAGCATCACATGGTGGATGCAGGTACTAGAATCTATTTACAAGCATTGAAATTGCTTTGCCTCGTAGAGGTCAACATGACAGAAAGCTCAATAAAGACCTGAACTGGACCTCTGAACTAGAATTCACTGTCAGGTGAAGCAGCTTGGACATGAATACATGAAAGTACGATGGATTCTCTGCCTCCAAAGTGAGGGAGGAAAAGGAAGCAGAACAAAATCAAAATAAACTCCCATCACAAAGTCTTCAATACAGACCACCCTGGTATTAACAAGCCAGGAGGCAGACAACCAAATTACATGGGAGATACACCCTGCAAAGTTTAAAAAAAAAAAAATAAAATTGAACTTCAGCAATACAAATAAAGAAATGCTTCATTTCCAGTTACACTGGCGGTCGATCTAGATGGAAAAAGATACTTGAATGCAGCTCCATTTATAAATAGTTTTAGATACTGGTTTAAAGAGGACTTTGTCCCCCTCTTAGCCTACCATCACTATTATCTAAATGAAAATTTAGATAAACATAGTGTGCTTTTATTTAGTAGTGGTTATGATGTGATGATAGGATTAACTTGTTAGCGTAATTTCACCAAGTGCAGCATTTCTCCCATAAAGCAGCTATGAAATCACAAGCTGTTTCAAATGAAGAAGTGCTACCAACCATTACATCTACTACTATTACTTTATGAATAAATATACAGTATTTTGCTTGTTTCTAAATAAATGCTTTTAGTCCAAAGCATTTATAACTTGCAATTACAGATGAGTCTGAATTAGGAAAATATCAGTCAAGTCCAAAATTAATACCTGGTTTACAACAGGACCAGAGTAAAGCCCCAGAGCAGAGCACTGCCAAACATTTAAGAATAGTAAGATACCTTCCATTATTTGTAACACATTGCTATGTATGCAAGAACCTTCTCCTCGTGGTTATTATCGCAGAAACCCTTAGGGTGCCAGAACCACTCAGCTTTGCTTCTCAGTTCTCTCGATGTTTGTGAACAAGGTTCTAAGGATATTCCATATGGAAACATGCAAGTGGTGCTTTTATGATCACCAAGGGAAGATGTTTCCCTGAAGCCTTTGTATGTTTTCAGGAAAAATCTGAGCATCTGCCTGGAGCCCATCTGAATCATATATGCAGTTCACTTCTACAACAAAACCTGACTCTGAATATAAAGGAAAATGCCCAAAGGGTTACACTGCACAATAGCAGGATACATACAGTACTTCACTGGCATGCATATAATCCTTTTATTTATGAATAAAGACTCAGATGTTTATCTATGATTGTACAAACAGCTAATTATATGTAATGAAGGAATGAACTAATTAATACCTTAGTAATGATAGATATTTTAGAACTTCTGAAGTGTCAGAACATCTGACTTTCAAAGCATGCTGAAGAAAATTCTACCGTTACCATGTTAAGAATGCTAGGATAAAAATAGAACATGATCAGCATCCTTCTTTATCTGGTTATGATGGCTAAGCAAATGTAAGACATGACTGTTAATATCAATTCCAAAGGACTGACTGGATGCACTGGTAAATCTGTGTATTCTGTGAAGTCCCTCAGATTTTATTAAAAGGCTGAACATAGCTTTGTGTATTTCCAAAATGCAGTAGATGCTAGGTTGCACAGTATCATTTTGGGTATGTCCTGTCCGTCTGGTTCTCTTGCATGAGTATAGCAAGCAGAAGTTAAGCGGCTGACCAGCCGTTATTTATTGAACATATCATATCAATTACAGAGAATAAGTCTCAGTGAAACCAGTAAGTAGTTGTGATGCAGTTCAGCTACTAAGACTGGCAGTAGACGTGCATGGTATGATGCACAGTGGTACACCTCGTTACAGAGTTGCACTTTTTCAATATTCCCAAAACATGACTTTACCTCCTGTGTTTTACAAGCATAGCATTTTAGATTTGTGGAAAGTGTGATTGTATAAGCAATAATTTACAGATTATAAATAAGGCACTTTTGGTACTGATTCTTACAGAAAGTATTTGCTATATTGTTTCCTGCTTTCCTGTAGCCTATGAGGTTTTTCAAGTTGTCCGCTGACATGGAGATAGCAATATGATATCAGTACCAAGTTTAAACACCAGCAACTGAAAATGACAATCTTTGACCAAAACATGTGACTTCTACAAAGATTCTTCATAGAGGGGTTTTGATTTGGGTTTTTTTTTGTTAAGTCTACAGTTCTACATTCTGACAGTTCATTTTCAGTATAGCAAAGTTAAATGAAAAATTATTTTAATATTACTTGTTTCACAAGTAATTGATAATATTTTCATTCTTGTAAGTAAAAAAGTTGTGCGAGTGGCTTCCCTTCTACTGACAATGTAGCAGTTTGCTATGCTGTTTGCAAAGTGGACATTGTATAATTCTGCTCCTATTTAATGATTTTAGAGATTTTTTAGATTAGTTATACAGCCTCCTTTCTGCCTTTCTACAACAATAACAAAAAGTTGGTAGATTGAAAAAGTGTGTACTGTATACTATTTTTCCAGTCCTTCTAAATTAAATTAAATCCACTCAACATAGCAAAAGAGCCCTCAGGCATAATTCTACATACTACTTATTTGCAGTATTAAATATTCAGTATTTTTCCTTTTAAAAGCATATTTTTTACAATTGTAATAAACTTCCATGTTAAATCATATTCGGGTTTGCATTTAACCTTGTATTTTTCCAGGTTGTCAAAACTCGGCTTTTCATACTCAGTCTTTCTGATATATAAAAAACTGAGTCAATGTGGAAGGAAGTTTTTAAGTAACATTTTCTTTCTATATTGAGTTTACATGGAAGTGTTCTTTTTACATAATGTAGGGGTCAGCCTCTTCTCGCAGATAACTAGGGACAGGACAAGGGGGAACGGCTGCAAGTTGCGCCAGGGAAGGTTCAGGTTGGAGATGAGGAGAAAATTCTTCTCGGAAAGGGTGGTCGGGCATTGGAACGGGTTGCCCAGGGAGGTGGTGGAGTCACCATCCCTGAGGGTGTTTAAGGAAAGGTTAGATGAGGTACTTAGGGACGTGGTTTAGTGGGTAATAGGTGGTGGGGGGATGGTTGGACTAGATGATCCTTGAGGTCACTTCCAACCTTAATGATTCTATTCTATTATATTCTATTCTATTCTATTCTAAGAGTGAATAAATGGGTACATTAGTCCAAGCAGTTGCATTGGTCTGATATAATCACGGACATTCACAGTTCTAAGCCACTGGTTGTTTGTTTGGGTCAGTCTGAAATATATTTCATATATTCTGTTGACTGACAGTCACTCCAGTATTCATATCAGAATCAGACATTTAGAAGTGTAAAAACCTGAATTAAGATTACATAAGAAACATTAAGATTACAGTGGCAACGTAATATTGATTCTTAAGTTTGAGTCATAGTTGACCTTTATTTACAGTGGCTAATTTCAGTGAGGATATTATGCATTAATTTGAAAATTTGCCTTCTGATTTCCTCTAATTATCTCAGATATCATACTAGTGGGACTTTTAGGAACAATCAGTAGTGTGCCCATTATCTTTGAAACAAAAGACTGCTAAACAGGGATGACTTGGCTATAATATGTGTATATTATACACGTATTGCAGAACTCATGTACGTCATCTAGTTAGAATGAGCATCTATCTTTTGCAAGGATACAGGTAATGAATTTTGAAGGCTTAATGTATATTAGAGTAGCAGCAGCATAAAGTACAGCATAAAGTACCTAGGAAACTCCCAAATTACCTCATTGCTAAATTTTCCAAATTCAAAGTATATAAACTGAAGTCTTCAATAAAGCTTTTTTCAGTGTTAGTGTGGCTACTTTTTCCCCCTCTTAGAGTTTATTAAAAATCCTGCCACTGGTCCACTGAATCAGAAATTAAACTTTCTCATTAACTAATTATTCATTAATTTGATCATGTGGTTTTAAAACTGTAATGATACCAAGATCCAGTTGTCAAGGTACAGCAGTGGCCAGGGCACTGCAAGGGCCTATCCCACTGCTTCCAGCAATGGAGCAGTGCAGACCCAGAGATGATGGCCAGGTCCAACCAAGAGTTGAGACAGCCAGTCAAGTTCACCTTGAGAAGGCAGGTCTGAGGTCAAGCTCAGGCAATGAGTGAAGCCCCCAGGCTGAGCCTAAATAGAGCTCCTGGGACTTGAATTAGGGTGTAGGCCCCAGCTGAGGGAGGTCAGGGCCATTAAGTCCTACTAGTGCCCAGAGATGTTCAAGTGCATTGATACAGAACTATGAGAACCGCAGTTTCAGATGAGCTGGAATTTACCTAGATACAGCTGAAGATAAACAGAGACATTAACACCTTTGTAGATACAAAAACCAAGCTCTCATTCACAAGTTCATGCCCATTTTAACTTCCTGACCACAAAGGATGTTGTGGAGAGGATAAATTCATACGCTGTTTTTATTTGGTGGATGTCTTTTTGTTAAATTCTCCTTTTAGAGTAAAACGGCAACATTTGGAAGTAGAATCCTCTTTATGGGTATCATTTTATTATAGTAGCAAGCATTGAACAATATCAATGCTGTATAAAATGCAGATGATCCTCTCTCCAAGGATCTTATATCAGAATTTCAGCAGTGTTGGCTCTTACACTATCCAGTTCAATTCATCCATCTCCTGCCATGATCCTGATGTGCTCTGAAATTGCACCAAAGTATAGCTGGTTGCAAATTTCACACTTACCACTTTAGACAAGTGAAAGGTCAAGGGCTTACAACAGTTGAGCAGC
Source organism: Psophia crepitans (assembly GCA_013399095.1). NCBI lineage: Eukaryota > Metazoa > Chordata > Aves > Gruiformes > Psophiidae > Psophia > Psophia crepitans. The sequence continues at coordinate 58,971 of VWZZ01002508.1, forward strand.
TCCTTATCAGTACCACAAAGCACAGACAGGCATGGAAGGGAGTGCAGGTCAGAGCAGCTGTAATTTATACTAGCTATATAAGTCCATACAGATCCATCCCACTACCCCCAGACTATGTATGTCTGAACATTGCTCATTCGTCTCACTTCTGATTTGCTCTGTGCAACACTGGGATCAAATATACACACAGATTTTCATTTAGTGCCATCCTTTTGTTTTCAGAACAAACAAATATGAGGTAGCTCTTTCATTGAAAATTCTTTCCATATTTGGAGGGACCAATTAAGATTTATTTTTTTTTAGAGCAGCTAATCAAAGGAAAAACAGGAGACGGAACTAGAAGTGGTCTAATATCTTCTTGAGAATGCTGCCAGAGGAAAAAATATAATGACATATTCAGTACATTCTAAAATCTGAAAAATGGCATTGCTTCTAAGTCTATGATGAGGGATTATAATCAGTGTTGGTCTGAATATTATAAGTGATGAAGAAAACCTAAAAACTGCTCATTTAATTTCCTTAAATCATATTACCAGGCCTCATTACAGCTGGCAACACTGAATTTATATATTTTCATTTACAGGAATCTAACGGTATAGGACTACTGTTGATTATTTTAAGATTCATGAGTCACAGGACTCAGTTATGTATGCCCCACAGATAGGGTGGAAAAGCAAACTTAAGATTGATGACTTAGCTTTCATTCATGAAAAAAATAAAAATAGTAACTGAACTTAAAAATATTTTAAATATGTAACTTCTGGTGTGTAGCTATTTTACAATTTGGTTTTATCCTACATAGGTCTCAGTTACAGATTCACAACCAGCCTGGGCCAAAAAGAAGTAAAGACCCCTTTGTCCAGAAAAAAGAATCCCACTCAATTTTTTTCTTTAATTATTAGAACTGGGATTATTAATATTTCAATTTTGAAAAGTAATTTCTTTTCTGAATTAGTTGTCATAATTAAAATGAATTTACATATCTGGTGATCGTAGAATAATAAAAATTAAAAATCCTTTTTTTGTACAGCCGCATTTTGGTTTTCTAAATCTGGCACTCAAGTAAAACCACTGATTTTCGTCCTCACATTGTTTACCCAACGGTACAGGTCAGCACATCAGTTTATTCCCAATTAACAGAATCAGTTTTGTGGATATAGAATATTTGACTTTGAATATCCTGTTCTCGCTACTAATGGCCTACAAGAATTATATTCACACTATTATTCTAGCATAGATTATTCTTTTTGTGCAAATAGTTATGTAGTGATTATCAGACACTATAAAATATATGAAAATTTGTTTGGAATAGCTTTTAATCATATGATATACCAAGAAGCTAATTTTTACATAAGCCGTGTGAAAAGCACTTAAATTCTTTGTTAATCCAAACTAGCTCTGAGTACAGGTAACAATGATACCTTAAACTTCCAGTGCCAGAGTCTGGCAAAAAAAAAGGTTTGAGTCAGTTGGAATTATTGGCTTAATCTGCAATACATCCAGTCTGCCCACTGCATAATATTTCAAACGTCTGTTCAAGCAGAAATATATGTATTTTCTCTTGGACAAGAAAATAAATGAGATTTCTTCAAGCACAATGTTGGTATAGGCTATATCATAGCATCTTTGGACTATTGCAGTGCAAGTCAATAATAATGAATCTTGGCCTTTTAAGTCATCAGACGTATCTGACAGAATATGGAAGGTTCATTGCAAAGTGTTATGCTTTGTTATGTATGCATAACTGGAACAATTGCTGGAAACACATATCAACAGAAGAAAAGCAGAAACCATCACCAAAAGTAAATCACAATCAGCTACTCATCTGACATTGGTCTTTGGAACTCAAGGAGCACTGGATCTTTTGAGCGTAACTGCTCAAAATGGTGGCATAAGTATGTGTAGGAAAATACCTCCTAAGAGGAAAGAACAAGGATTTGCCTCAGGTTGTTGCTTCACTCAATGTGAACTTAACTAAAATTCAAAATGTGAAAAAATCTGACAGAAATTAAAAGTTTATTCTTTACCTCCCAGTGCGTGCAGTAACTTAAAGCCAAACACCAACAAACAAATCGGCAGCTGGCATTTTAGCCTGTGAGGTGTTAGCCATCTGGTCCCACAAAATAAAACATTTATTTGATTTGTCTTAAGTATCTAAGTGAAGAGATTACCAAGATGCAAAGGCATTAAGATTTTGCATTCGGAATGTTGGAACCCCTTTTCCTTGGAGTTTCATCAAGACTGTACATGCTCATTACTATGTAATTGTCTCTGCTAAGTCAGGTGAGGAAGTTCAGAATAAAAGCAGCCTTCAGAAATTCCCATACGGTTTTGAATAACAGCTGCTGCAGCACAAGTCAAGTGGCACACGCAGTTTTATGTAACACCACCTACATTGTGGTTTCTGCTACAGGGCAGGGTTCCTTTCACTCATTCCCTTCTCTGCAAGGACATTGGTCCCATCAGTTAGAATATCCAAAGGAATTTCTTTTTTTCATGAAACTGCATTGCTAAAGGTTTCTGCAGTATTCCTGGTGTCTCGTAATATTAAAAGCTTATTTGAAAAGTTTACTGTTTTGGCTTCGGCAACAGATAATTTGAAGATACTACTGCTGTATCTATCCTTTGCATGACACAGAAATGGTTGAATACCAAAACTCCACCAAGAACATAAAATATTGCTCTGTCCTGAGCACACCACTTGCCTGGGAATGTTTCACCACTAGGTGATAAGTGATAAAACTAAAACCAATCACCCAAAGCTAGACTTGAAATAGCAGCAAATTCTTCTTTGGTAAGATTTGGCAGTGCTCTGTTTCTGTTCATCTTGCTCAGGGTTCTGGCTATGCACAGGAGGACATCAATGGGTACCCTTGCTTTCTAATCCCACAGAGCAAAGCAAGGGCTGCTTACAGTGCCTTTTCACTGTTTGAGATTCTGTTGAAATTAAAGGTGACAGGATGCAGAGCAAATTGAACTACTTTTAGTTCTGTTGCCAGCACAGAAGTGCCACAAAACTGAGGAACGATGATGGGTTCTAATTTACTATACAAAATTTTTTCTCCAGATTAAGTGAACTGTTAACATTTTCCACAAAAGCTATAAGGTATCCCTTTCCAAGTGGGAACCATCAACTCCGCCAACAGTAAATGAAAGTTCTTCAATTAGGGGACTACCATCACAACAACATGGCAGAATATAACAAGGCACTGCAGAGAGGGTATGAGGCAAGAAAACTAGTACTTAAATAGAGAGATCAGGACATGCTAAGGTTAGTCAGCAGTCTAGAATAGTAAGGAAAAAACTTGAAAGGGAAACATGATTATTTTGAAAACTTCTGCTGTGCAGTAAAATTCAAAGTGTTGCCTCTGCTGAGTTCACAGTAATGCTTTAACTACATAGTTTGCTCTCAGTATCATGCATTAACCATTTTTACAGTTTTCATCAAGAAGTAACAAGGCCTAGAGGGCCCCCTTGGGGTATGGAGCCAAGGGACATAACCTGGTTGGCAGGGGTCTCATCAGCCAGGGGCCACTCCATAGTACGTGAGCAGGACAGGCCCAGAGATAATAACCATCTCCAACCAAGAGTTGAAGTCACCAGGCAAGTTCATGGTGACAAAGCAGGGCTGAGGTCAAGCCGGGAAGTCAGTCCGCAGGTCAGAGTCAGCTCCAGAAACTGCCAGGCAGACCCCAGGTCAAGCTGGGAAGTCAGTCCACAAAAGGCCAGGGTCAGCTGGACACGTTGCCAGGCAGGGGCATAGCTGCAGCTGAGCTGAAAACCACTCCTCCAGAGTAGCTGTGGGAGAGAGACATGTGCAGGACCGGGCTTAAGCAGAGCCCCTGGATCCATGAGTGCATGGAGGTCCCAGCCGAGGCAGATCAGGGCCAGTAAGGCCTGTTAGTGCACTCAGGCACCCTGATTAAGTGCAGTATGCTACCTAAAATTTTTCTACCTGCTGTGTTTATCGCCTCTGCCAAATACTGTTGACCCTTGTGCAAGGGTAGGAATATTTTAGCTGGTTTTGCTACATTTGTGCTGTAACTCAAGCACTTCTTAGCTTGATTCTGTTGGATGATACTCAAAATAAGTTAATTTCTTTCATACAGGAAGGCTTTTCCTCAAAAAAACCCAAAATCTGCATCTAAAATACTCTCTGTGCATTTATAAAGAACACCTGGGGACATAATAGTCTGTTCCTCTGAATGATCAATAAAATGGTACAGACCAGAAGGACAGGATGAGAAATAGACATGACCAGACAGAGGCAGTTCTAAGTCTTGGGCTCAGACACTAAAGGCGGGATTTAACTGTCTAAACGCAAGTACTTGCCATTTGAGGTGCCCTAGAGTATCCAAGATATCCACACATATGATCTTTGCCAACAGGCTTTAAACCAGGTATGTCAGGGTATGGTGATGACAGCTCGCAGATAAGTGAGGGAACAGAAGTCGGGGCAGTAAATACATGGGACAGGGTGACAGGAGCAAGAGAGCCCTCAGGAAGGATAAGACAGGTTAAAAGAAGGTTTGCCTCAAGTGTTTGTGCACAAGTGCTCACAGTCTGGGAAGCAAACAGGAGGAGCTAGAGCTCTGTGTGTGGGCGCAGAACTAAGACATCACGAGAATAACTGAGACGCGGCAGGAGCTCTGCATTTTAAAGAGTGTATGGCCTCTTTAGGAGCGGCAGGCAGGGAGGACAAGGAAGAAGGGGTGCTATCAATGTGAGGGAGAAGTCTGGATCTATGGAGCTTGTAATGGAACAGAAGATAGGGTGTCTGAGGGCTTGTGGGTCCTGATCAGAGGAGAGACTGGTAAGAGCAACATTGTAGTGGGAATCCGCTACAAATCATGTGGTCAATATTAGGAAAAGGATGAAATCTTCTCAAGCAACTCAAGGAAGTCACCAGATCACTGGCTCTGGTTCTTACAGATTGGGAGATTCTGCTGAAAAGAACCTGGAGGTCCTGGTGGGCAACATATTGGAGGTGTCAACAGGAGTGTAACCAGATCTGGCACTAAACTGATGCATACTGGAAGGTATCAACAGGAGTGCAGCCAGTAGATCAAAGAGTGATTATGCCCCTCTGTTTGCCACTTGTGAGATTGCATCTGGAATATTACCTTCAGTTTTGGGATCTTCAGTACAAGGAAGATGCTGGTAAACTTGAGCAAGTCTAGCACAGAGCTACCAAGATGGTCAGGAGGCTAGAGCACAGGAGAACCTGAGGGAACTGTGCTTCTTTAGAGAGCAAGATTATTTGGAAAATAATGGTGTGACGCACCTAGCAGCAACTTTCTGATACGTAAGAGGAGGTTACTAGGAAGACAGACCCAGTTTCTTTACTAAGGAGTACAGTGGGAGAATGAGAGCCATAAACTGAATCAGGGAAGGTTACAGCTGGAAATAAGGGAAAAAGTGCTACACTGTGAGGAACTGGACAACGTCCAGAGCAACCTCATCTGAATGCAGTTTTAAACCTCCTTTGAGGGGTGTTGAACTGGAGACATCTTGAGGTTCTTTTCCAGCTGGAAGGGTATGCAGTTCTGTTGTGTGTGGAATATACATGGTAAAGAAACCACAGGAGACTAGCTCTTCTGGAATGATGGATATAGGCTACATGGAAAACCCAAGGGCATGTCAGATGGCTTTAAGGACTTGTGTTCGGGCAAATGAAAGCATATTTGACTTTGTGAAGTGACTCGTGGTTTAACCTGGCCAGCAGCTAAAACAACCACACAGCCATTTGATCACTTCCCCAACAGTGGGGTGTGGGAGAGAATTGAAAGGAAGAAGAAAAAGAAAGGAAAAAAAAAGGAAAACTCATGGGTTGAGATAAAGACAGTTTAATAGGACAGAAAAGGAAGATGACGATGACGATGACGATGATGATGATGATGATAATAATAATAATAATAACAACAACAACAGAATATACAAAACAAGTGATGCACAGTACAACTTCTCCCCACCTAAAACCAACACTCAGCTTCCCCAGTTATAAACGGAGCATGACGTCATATAGTATGAAATATCCTTTTGGCCAGTCTGGGTCAGCTGTCCTGGCTGTGTCCCCTCCCAACAACTTGTGCGCCCCCAGCCTACTCACTGGTGGGGTAGTGTGAGAAGCAGAAAAGGCCTTGACTCTGTGTGAGTACTGCTCAGCAGTAACGAAAATGTCTGTGTTATCAACACTACTTCCAGCACAAATCCAAAACACAGCCCCACACTAGCTACTGTGAAGAAAATTAACTCTGTCCCAGCCAAAACCAGCATGGTGGCACATTGATCTTCCCATCACAAGTGAAGCAAGTGCAGAGGAGTATGTGCCTACCTCCTCTTTTTCCACCTCTTTTTAGATGTTTTAACTTTTCAGAATTCATTTCAGGGGAGTTTATCATTATGTTTTTTGACCAGATGGAAAGAGTTTTCTGGCAATTCCTAACAAGTAAAATTCTCTTTCCAAAATGCTGTTCAAACTAGGGTCCATGTTTCAAGGTTGGATCAGTACTTTCTTGATGCTGATTTCAAGTCCATACTATGATAGACACCGCTAAAGCTAAAAATAGGGACAGGAGTAAAAGAGACTTTAAAAAGTTGAATGAAATAAGTAATAATCCAATGAAGAACAATCTGACTGAAGGTATTATTGTGGGCAGCTCACAACAAAATCTCTATTCTGCTTCAATTTAAATACAGATGGGCTTGTGTTATACGTCATTCTATTAAGGATGTGTCTGATACAGCTTCCCTGCCACAGCTCTTGTCAAGGTCGAGATTTCATGTTCGCATATCAGCGTATACCAGTGAGATGGATTATTACTTCCAACTGATTTTTGTTATTTATGAAAATATAAAGGAAATAAAATGCAGGGCAGGGATTTTCTAGCTTCAACAACTTAATGTAGCTCAGAACAGATTCAAGTTTTGTTTTCACTACCTATATATTATGCTGTAGTGTTGCCTATTAAATTCAAGCCAAGCAGAAGAAAAGGACGAATTTGCATATCCATTTCCATTCAAGTTATGGACTTTTAAATCCATGTTGCTTGTGTCTATAGACTAATGAGTGCACCATTATAGAAGAGGCTTAGTATGTCACTGCACTTGGCATGTCCAGGTTTTTGCTCGGCATATAATATTTTGAGAGCCATTTTTTTCAAGCATAGCGTAATAGGCTTTAACTTTGCTAAGCTTTTCTGCCAGGCCTCCAGTGCCCTGCTGTTCTATTATATTGAACTTGTAAGCAGGACGCTCTGCCAGGCTCACCCAGATTACTGCTGCAATAAGGGCCCTGCTGAGTGACTAGTGTCATGATAAGTGCTAGGGAGGGAGTTCACCATCTTGGCATACTGTTCTCATCTTATTAAATTCAGCTTTGTGGAAGCAGGGAGTCTGCCTCTCGGCCTCACTGGCTCTGGCTCAGTCCAACTGCTACTGTCAGACAATATGAAAATAGGAACCACCACAGCTAATGGCAGGTGCTGCACCACCACAGCTGAGGAAAAGAGAGCTCTTTGCTTTTTCCTTTTTATGTTCTTCTTTATTTCTTTTTACAGGCAGTTGACTGGATTGATTTGCAAACATTTAGCTTTTTAATATTACTATAGCCCTCATACCCACAGAGACTTGCTGAGCCACTGTTCTTTTTGAACACATTTCTCCTGTCTGGTTTATACAGCCTCCTTTGTTCTTGTTTACTTACATTCAGGAAATATAATGTAGCAAACAAGCCCATGGAACGGGTCTGACATTCAGATTTGGTAAAGGATGGTATTGTAAAGATCCAGTCCTGACATCCGTATTCAGGCAAAACTCCCTGCTGCGTGTTGCCGGAGGAAAATTTCCTGAATTCCAGTCTTGGGTTTCTACTGGGGGTTAAGCAAGCTAGCTGTTGAAGTCCCTCTGAACTCAGTGACACCTGCTTACCTAATTCTCATATTTCTTTTAAAAATCTAAACTTTAGTTTTTGGTGGAGGATTCAGAATCTTCCCAGAGCTCGAAAGTGACTAGCTGTGATCTGAGTGTAAGCTATACTGCTGAATGCAGCAGGAAAAGTGCAACATTCAGAGAGAGGAGAGAGAGGACAGAGGAATAGGTGTTTGCAAGCCATCCCTATGGAGAGGTCAAAAATAAAAATAATTTTGTAGTATGAATTTCCACAGTAGTAAATCATGGGTTAGTTCTGAATATCACTTTCCGAAAGAGTATTTGCCTTTTATTTGTAAGCCTAAGGCTCTTTTAAGCTAAGAATGAAAAAGCCCTTCCCAAAGGCTTGTGGAAGGATAGATAAATTATTTCTTCGCTTGCTGGTGTCTGAGGACATATAGAGTCTTCCTTGACATCAGCAAATACATTGTTTCTCACTGTTCAACAATAAGTGTTCAAACAACCCCATTATTGTCACTTCAACATTTTGTAAATTGGACATGATCAACACATGCAGTGTAGCCTTTCTGACAGAAATATCGATGTGGTCCAGCCACGGAAGTCATTGCAGAGCAAAACCAAGTTGGGATCAATAGAAAATCCAGATTTTCAAATGCGTTTATGGCACGAGTTGCTAAGTCTGGCAGGTTGCAGTTCAGCAGCACACTTGTTGGCCACGTCAGTCTTCATAAGAGTGACAGCTTTGATTAGACTCTTTGAGGGAGGCTGATTCAAAAATTCAGATGAAATAAGATCTTTCTGCCAATTTGCAATATCACATCCACAATCCAGTCCAGACTCATCAAAGGTAAGGAATAAAGGACTTAACATTTTAATCCCCCCTGAGAAAAAGAATAAGGAAATTATGTCTCAAAAAAGTGTGATTATTTTTTTCCTGAAAAACAAGAGCGCAGAACTATTAGTGAAGCTGACTACCATGAATATTGTGTGTCAGACCTTTCAAATCCCATGCAATTGGCATGCAAGGGAATTCTTGTCAAAATTCAAGGGCAAATGAAAGGATAAAACCAATCTATCCAGTCAAGTTCATTTGTTAGGCATGTCATATTATTTATACCTTTTCTTCACTTCTATATCACATTCATAAAATTGTCATGTGTAAAACATTTATAAATGTTTCTTGTAAGTCACACTTTTTCTTTTTTTTTTTGGGTTTTTTTTTTTTTTTTCCTTTTTATTCCTTAAGTCTTTCTTGTCATCCTGATTCACTATAATGGTACAGGGGTGAGGGGGTGTGAGGGCCCTTTTTGCTCTGGTCACTGTGCGGTCCACACAGAACAAATTGCCAGAAAAACATGATTCATTTAGAAGAGTCTTTAACCTTAACTTTTCTCTTTTTGTCCACCTCTCTCACTCTAGACTTTAAAAGTTTACTTGAAATTCAGAACACAGCAGCTGATGAGTGGACTGCAGTGGAATGGTTGCTGGAAATTGTAACCAAAAGGTAAGCAGAGAAAGCTAACAATCTCAAGGGAAGTTTTTGTATTATATGAAATTGGTTTTATTTTCTTTTACTGTGAGAAAACACAAAAGATCTTTGCCACTGCATCCAGGCTTGAAATCAATAAATATGGGGTGATTGTGGCATGATTCAGAAAATACTTTATGCAGAATGTATGGAATCTACTCTAATTTAGGGATGACATTGATCTCTAGCCGTTGTGCCTGCAAACATGAAACAAAAAAGGTATCTGTTAATGCTAATCAAACAGATTTATCTTTGGTTTTCATGCTACAATTTAAGTGATTCAATGGGGAGTTGCTCCTCTGTCAGACTCCAAGGGATTAAATGGCCTTGCGATGTGACCTCCCTTTGTGAGGGGGAACATCAACTCAGGATTCAGTTATTTCAGATTTTTCTTCATTTTAATATGGAAGAATGCTCCTGAGATATTCCAGCTGAGCAGCAAAATCGTGACAGGGTAGCAGAGCTGGAACCACTCCTTTCTGTGGTAAATCTGGATCTTGACACTTCATTCCATCTTCAGTGATTTTGCGGCTGAAGAGTTTAATGCTTTTAAATTGCAACAGTCAGGTGGGCAAGACATTCTGAATGAAGGTGGCCTATAAAAAAGTATTCACTATTCACACTTGTCTTCCATTCATCGCATAAAAATAACATAGAGTGCATTACCAAAGACAAGTGCACCTTACCATCACACTTCAGGCATCCTTTGTCCTGGTTAGCTGACAACCTCTTTTTGCAGAAGACTTTTCTCAAGTACAGCAGACAGATATACACTAGCTATATAAGCCCCGGTTATGCCTGTAGTGTGTTGGCAAAAGTAATCAACATTAAAAACTGAAACAATAACTAATCATGCAGTCATTTTAATAAAGTAAATTTATTTGTGTTTGCTTTTATTTATATGTATATCTTTTTCTAACTATATGAAAACTGCATTTTTGGATATCACAGTTTGGAGATAAATATACCCTTGCAGTGTTTGTAGCAGAAACACAGAATTATTATGCTAGCACACGAGAGTGAAAGAGAAAAACAAACCAGTCTATTTTCACTGTCCAAGTTAAATAAAATGTGAAAAATAAACAAACAGCACAGATGGTGAAACACTTTAAATTTTTAATACTCTTCCAGTGTTAATCATTTCCGATATTTATAATAGCATGATAGCAACTTCTATTAAAATATGTTATTTTAAAATTAAGCAGATAAGCAACTCATAATTTTCAGCAAAGTCATATTTGAAAAAAATATTTTTGGAACATAATCAGTTTAAATTTTCCTGCATGAATATTAAACAATCTGTTCAAATGCTAAATCTTTGGCAGGATGTTATTTCTGTCTACTGTGGATAACATATCTGAAAACTTACAGTTCCGTATGCTCATTTCTTTTTCTTTAATAACTTGCTAAGTCCAGAAATGTAAGTGTAGACAAGCAGAACTAGCATTCTCAGTAACTCCCTTCATTGTTTTTCAGTATTCTCACAAACAGAACACAGATTTTGGAGAGAATCCCAAATGGCAGGTGCTGACACTAAGTAGAGACAGGAACAGCCTTCTTGTTAACATATTATCTACTCCTCACCTACCACTGCTGTGTTACAAAACTCATTGACAATGAAAGCTAACTGAACTAACTGAAAACTAATTCAGTACTGTTACAAATATTTCAGACAGCTGCATAAACCTTTCCGCAGCTTAAATGCAAACGAAGCAGAGAACCTCTGAAATCTGCCCTATGCCTAGCCACGTTGGATAACATCCAAGCAACTATATTTTCTTTCCAGAGCAAATTTAAAGCATTCTTTGCAAAAGGTGATGTCCTGGAGAGATGAACTGGGAAAACAGAAAGACAGATGGAGGAAATCAAATGAATCAGGTACTCCTGCTTGCACAAGGAAGTGAATGAGGAGGACAAGTAGTTGGTATGACCTTAGTAGATCCGTATTGCTAACAGTCCCATTAATAAATTATACGATGTTAGTATATTCTGTACATTAACAGTTGACCTAAGTAGTCTCATTCCAAGTCACAAGAGACTTCATATGCTTAACCACCATCTCCAATTTCTTTCTTTCATCTCCCTGAGACAAATTATGACTCCTAAGTTGTTAAAGGGGGAGAAGATTAGAAAGAGTATGTTAATTTATACAGTGTTGCAAGCAGTGACTGTAATAATATTTATAATATTTCTTCAAAGTCTTTTTGCTTTTGATACCAAAATGGCAAATACTGAGAAGCTAACATTTACTTCCCCCAATTAAGAGAAAAATACAGCTCTCACAGACCTTGTTCTTGTGTTCAGTAGTTTCCTTCAAATTTGGAGAAACAAGCACACTTTCAGGTCTGTTATTGTCCTATTGCCCTCCCATTCTAAAGATGACTGTGGCTGCTTGGTTGGTATTGTCAGGTTTATCAGGAATATCATGGGGCCAGTTCTGAGGAGATGAAGCTTACTTGTCAGAAACAATGGAATGTGACCCCATTAAGTGAATATAATATTTATTGAGAGAACAGCTGATCTAAACTGTTCAAAGGGTTTGAGGGGGACGGAGAGGGAAATATTAGACATTTCTCACAAAAATGTTAATTTTTAATTTTTTACCCCTAAAAAATTAAATGTAGAAAAAAATTTTGCAGTGAGATTTTTGATTTATCATTTTCTCATTCATACTTCTCTTTTTTTCCTTTCTTTCCCACTGGAAACAAAGGGAAGGAAGAAAAAAAAGGGAAAATTGAAACTAGAAGCCCTTTGAACCGAATTCGTACCAATGGCAGATGCAGTAGGAAAGAAATGAGAAAGGAGAAAAGCTCTGTCAGCTTCCTACAACTACATAAACCTCGTCCTCATTGTTCTTGCCTTTCTTCCATCAAAGCCCAGAGTGTGCCTCTTGTTCTCCAAGCCTGAAGAGCCAAAGACCTCTTTTGTATAAGATCAGAGACAGGTATGTGGGCAGTGACTATGAAGGATATCTTTTTATTTAGAGGTCCCCATGAAGGATCATTCTGTTGAAGTTACTGACTGTACTGTCAGTTCATAGAGCTTGCTTTTTTAGTTTCTCCTTTAACCTGAGGATTGAACTTCTGCATTACCGATGATGTTCAACTCATCCTAATTGTGTAGCATTCTGCTATTATGGAGGTGCTGTGCCTTCTTACTATGCCTTACCTTTCTCCCGAGGGAGCTAACATCCTAGTTTTTCATACTCCTCTTGGAAACTGTAACCCTGCAACCTTCTACGTTTTGCTGAGTAAATATGATACTATTCTTAGCTTGCGTCTAGGCAACTCCTACAGGGAGGAGAGGTTACTTAGCATGTATCCCCTTAACGAGTGGGTACATGTTGCACTGCCAAGATTTTCCAAACTGGTTAGTGACTGAAAGTGTTGGCTGGTGGGTGCCCCAGCTGAGATACCTTATAATGAGCCTGGTTTTTGGAAAATATCCTTTGAAACCAGGCCTTTAACACCAAGCACTACTCACTCTCAGATGCTTGGCAATATGCTGCCTTGCTTTCCTCCTTGATTTTTGCAGCTTGCTGTGGACCATGTCTGGTGGCTATCACAAAGCCCATCTATATTAAAAGATAATTTAGCTGGTATCTGTGATAGATTTGCATCCTTTGCATCTCAGCCACAAGAGGGGGATGTGGAATACTCACTGAATAGTAGGTTTTAGTCCACTGTTTCTGACAGTTGTCAGTGTTATGGATAGCTTCTACGATTTTTACCATCCGGCCACTTTTAGCACCAGGCTTATTTTCCTGGAGATCACAGATTGCAAATGTCTATTTTTAGTTAGGAGCAACCTTTAAGGGGGTTGAGATGGAAATATTCTGTCACCTAAATTTGACTCCCCCTTTTACTCTTTAGTGGAACAGTTACAGCTGTTTTAACACTTTCAGAGATCTATACATCTATCTCAACACAGAAAAAGGGATTAATGGTACAACGTGATTTTTTCCCATAAACAAATTCTGATTGATACGCAGATTCTGATCACAGCGAACCTTCTTACAGCAACTGTGCTGTGGTGGGCTATTTTAGGGGCGGAGTGATGCATATTGTAGAAAATTTATACATGAGGGCAAAAGGAATAGACAATTGCTTTTGGGGACTGTGTAGATTAGTACATCATTGCATACTAACAAAGTGCTAATTGCTCCTTTTGACCACAGGCCCAGTTTACAGAGCTTTAGCACAAATGTGCCCTGTGCACTAAATTACAAAACTAACACTGCATTATTTCTCAGTACAGCTTGCAAATTCTTGTAGGGCAGTATGCATTAGCCTTAATTGGATGCAAAGGAAAAAGGATGGCACAGAGATACTCACTTGCAATTTAGAAAGAACAGCCCTCACGCACGCAGGTTGCAAATATTGCATTTGTTTTGTGATGATAGCAGTAAAGCAAATGGTATACATATATTTATATAATTTTAGGATTATATTTTATGTAATATATAAATAATTTAGGATTATATTTTAATATCGTATTTCATAACTGCACAAGCAATAATTTGTCTCTACTTGGTATGTTAACTAAAAAAAAAACAGGTATGAACTACTTTGAACAGGTTGCTGATACTGGTTTTACAGAAATTTTTGAAAGAGCAGCTGTTTAGAAGATTGGCCAATTAGTTAATGACCACTTCACAATAACTGGGAAGGTAGTACAGAACCAGTGGAATAATCTCTTTTCTTTATCTTCATTAAAATTGTACTGAGAAAGGTAGAAGTTTTAGTTTGGAAAAATAGCATCTCACCTTTCTGCTCCTTTTAGAAAAGTTCAGAATTAGTTGCTCACAGACTCTTTCCACTCCTCAAAGAGGACAGAAAGAAGCATCAGAACTGGGTACATGAAGAGTCAATAGGAGACTTCACTTGTGTGGAAAGGCATAAATCTACAGGTGTCATTCCCATTCTGCTGCACATCACTTAAACCTTTTCTGCACCAGATTCTTGATTTTGTTGTTCTGCTAAAGGGAAATATGAAGATTGGGCTTCTTTCACATATGTCTTTAGTCCCTTTTTTCTTTACATACAGGAATTCTTACAGGTCTGATACCTTCTTTAGACAGGCACTAACTGAATTTAATTTCTACTATAATTTAATTCTAGCTCATAAGTTTCTTCATTCGAGATTTGAAGACTCTAGTAATAGAGGCCCAACCTGAGACTTCAGGCATGCATTGTAGTGTTTGAGGGCAGGGCATGTATTATAGTATTTTAGTAAGGAAAAGATATTTGGAAAGGGGAGAAAAAGATACTATAGGGAATAATCCAGTGCTGTGAAAAGAATAGACTAAAATATTTTGTGCATTTTCCTTTTGCACATTGCTAAAACAACATGAATGCAGAATAACACAAATTCTAGTTTCTAGTCTTTCTTTTGTAATAAAAGAGTTGATTAAAGTAAAGTATAAAATGCAACTGAAAAGGACAGGTATGTGTCACCATAAGGGCACTCTGTGTCACAAAGCAAGTATGCCTTAGTGCCAGCCAAAACAACCACCCACTCAGGGAACTGAAGGGTAGGCATGCTGTTATGACCCAGATTCAAACGGTTGGAGTAGGAGTGAGAAAGTGAAAGTGTTAATAATACTTCAAGCGCAGAGCTAATAGAAGGGGAATTTCTGGGATTCCCCTTTCATTCCTATTCTCTCTCAAAAGAAAACTACAGAGTTCTCTTGGGGGGGGGGCGGGGGCGGGGTGGGGAAGTCTCTTTGGCTTATCACCAAATGTTGGCTTTTTAGGCTGAATGATGTGCCACAGAACTGTGTATCTGTTCTGGCTGGAAATGCATGTGTGAGCACTGGAGAGGGATAGATGAATTGAGAGGTATAAAAGAATCTCAGAGGACTTGAAACTTTAACTAGTGCTGAAACACTTTTTGAGAATGGAAAAAGATGGGTAATTTTAAATACTGACATACTTCTTTGTTTTGCTGCAGCTGACATAAATTTGAAAGACAATAAATCTGTTGCATCCATCAACACCAAATCCAGCAGCCTGCCCCACCA
The DNA here is from genome assembly GCA_013399095.1 of Psophia crepitans. Classification (NCBI taxonomy): domain Eukaryota; kingdom Metazoa; phylum Chordata; class Aves; order Gruiformes; family Psophiidae; genus Psophia; species Psophia crepitans. Next base: position 74,411 of record VWZZ01002508.1, read on the forward strand.
AATAGCTTGCACAATGGCTTTTTGGAGAGGATGGAGCATATGCTTACCATACTGCTGCAAAAACTCCTTTTTCTTTCTCCTTCATGTGCCTAACTCAGTTCATTCTTATTAGAGCGAACATTGTTATGTTGCTGTAGTGTTTAATATTTTATATTTTACAGAAATACTAGGAAGTCTTCCAGCTCAGATGGGCTTTGTATCATATTAACAATGAATGTGATAAAACAGAAGTTAACATTAGCAAATGCAACCATTTTACCGGGGTTGCTTTTTTAGTTTTTTATTAAGTGCAATAATTAAGAAATCAAAACTTGATCAGACTCTCCTATGCACCTATGTTGAACAACACTCATCGATACAAATTACTTGATCCATTACAAGTAGGTGACTCCTGTAGGCAGATTCTGTATAAGAGACATGAGGATTGCAGCATCAAGCTCTCTGAAAACTTCTGTGCTTCAGGAAGTCCTGTATTCAGTGCGTCTTCATGTAGTAAGTGTAGGGCAGTAAAGGTAATCATGTGGTAGGTCTCTCTTTAACTTGTTAAAACTCAAGTGGGTTACAGGGCTACCACTATCTCTTTCTGTTAATGTTTTCTTCCTTTGATGTAGGCAGCTTTTCGGTTGGAAAGAATGAGAAATGTCAGTATGTGGTTGCTTGCTTACAATATTTAGAATGACTCCAATAAATACGACTTTTTTGCAAAATAGAAATGATTTATTTACACTATCAGTTGTGCCTGTGGAGAGACTCCCCTAAGGTAGAGCATAAATGAATTAAAAGTGGGGCTCAGGGGTGACTCATTAGCCAGCCTTCCTCTGAAGCTTGCCTGTGTTTGCAAGAGGAGTGATGGAAGGCGGCGGCAGCGATTATCTCCTTTTGTGATGGCTTTTGTCAAGGCTTTTTCTCCCTGTGACTGAGCACAGATATTGAAAGTCTGTTCTATCTCCCCAAAGTCTGATGTCAACATCAGATGTCATCCTTAGCAGCAGCAGCAGCAGCCGCTGTGACAGTAAAAGGCAAACAGTGGAAGACATAGCCAAAATGTTGAAGTCCCTGCTTCCCTCCTCAGGGCTAACAGCACATGCAGAGACCTACATTCTGAACTTGGGACACAGCTGTTAAAAGCACTTTAGTTTTCCAACCTGTGTGTCTGGAAAACTTCGTGACTGCAAGTGATTTGGACAAGTCTGGCTTTTGAAGCAAAGCAAAAACTGGATTCTGAAAGTTTGAAAGTGTAACAACTGAGTAAGAATGGCAGAATTTCACACCTCTTATTTCAGATTTTCAAAAGAGGCAAAAAAAATGTGCCTGGTGTACTAACACAGCTTTGTTTTTAATAAAATAAAATATATGACAATATAGAACTATATGAGTGGATTTAAATGAGCCATACAATATACCCCAAAAACCATAACAAATTGCATCTATATAGAAATCTTCATTCTAAAGGGCAGTTTGAAAAGTATTGGCTTCACATAAAAGCTGTTTATTAGTCTCATTGCATTTCCTGGTACAGCGGAACTGTTAGTAATACATAGCAGTATTGGAAAACACTTTAAAATGACTGTATCCAAGGACTGGAGTGAGTTGCCTTACAGTAGGTTGTCATGCTGTTTCTTTTTCTTCTTTTTTTTTCAACTGCCATCTGTGCTCCAGAATTTAGGTTTTCATTAAAGCAAAAATAGCTGTAAAGATTTCAGTCTCATTCACATTAAAACCCTTTGGAACAACTGAGACCCTGATCACATAGTTACAAATAAAAACTCTGAACTTCCATCCTCTTCTTCTCCTGTTTGTATGTGATCCTCATCAGTTTAAAATCTGGCCAGTTCTAAAGCTGTATGGAGTCGGAGTAATCTGGAGGCACAAACAACTAAATACCACGTGTTGTAGTGAAGCTCCTTTACCCTTCTGTAAGCTTGCAATTGCGTCTCTGAGAGGTCAGAAATATCCCATTGATCTCAATGCAGTATCAGCTTGCAGATCTAATGACAGTAACTTCACTGTCCACTTTATTAGCCATTTCATTTTTGATCAAAGTGTATGACATTAGGTGTATGGAGATTGGCAGAGGCTGCTCTATGCAGTAAACCTGAGTAACTGGAGAGATAAATTACCAGCAGTCTGAATTGCTAATTAAGGCAAAATCTGAAATTTCCTGTGATAACTTTAAAAATATGTTTATTTTAAATCCATTGGGTTGGTTTTGTGGGTGGGTTTTTAGGAACAGCACTACATTTTTCCTATCCTTGTGTTTGTATCATTTTGAATTGTAGAAGAACTCAGGTTGGAAAACAAAACTTCCTAGTAATTAATATTACTATTTCCATCAATATCACTATCCAAAATGTTGAGGGAACTCGGTGGTGGTTCAGATGTTGGTTTTGTACTTCACATGAAAGAGGCCACTTGGTGGTGCTGGTATCAGCGTGTCTCCAACTTGTCAACGGTGCTCAGGAAGTGATGCCATCATGAATTGTTAAAATAACAGTAGACTGAAAACCAAAATAACCTGTGAAATAAATTGCCTTCACTCCCACCCACCCCAAAATTGTATTATGTTTGTTAATGTTTGTAGTTGGTTTCCCATTTGGAAAGCATGGCTTTCTTACAGTTTCAAAAAGCTTTTAAAATGTTATTGACAAAACCAAGCCCAGTATAACTCTGAAAAAGAGAGCCTTGCCAGTCTTCTGAAAGTTTGCATTCTGAAACTGTTTCCTCTTTTTCTGGAAAGCACCATCCATTGCATCTCTCAAATAGTTCCCTTCTGTACTTCTGGGATTCTGGGGGGGGGGAGGCAGGAGGGAAGGCCTCCATTCAGAGTACTAACCAGGCATGACCTGATTTAAGTTGTAAAAACAGATTCGTGAAGCCTGAATTAATGTTTGCACAGCCCTTGAAAAGTATCCGGTGCAGTATAATTGCTGAGTGCAACATAATTGTTAATTATTTTGATGTGTCTTCAGGCAACAGAAAACCAGCAGTGTGCTCACACTCTTCATCTGCAGGAGACATCAGAAATCACAGGATTAAAAAAAAATAAATATTGTATTGTATAGGCCAGTTAACAGGAAAAAAACAGTGTGGGGGAGAAATCCTGGCATTCTGAAACACGACTCTACTAAAACACAGTATTTCATGGGAGATTTGTCGTGATACTTTAAGATAAAATGCTTATCAGGAAACTTCATATTACCTTGCAAATGGGAAAGATGAGTCCTGCTGCCATGAGTTGAAGTGGAAGGATGCTAGGCAGGGTCATGGTTAGAAAGCTGTTCGGAAGATTGCTTTTCTCTTACTAACGCAACACCGAATCAGGCAACATTGGTAAGGGGGAAAAGAGCTTTGTGAGCAGAAGAGCCAGTGGCTTGACCGAGTGGTGGTGCAGTTCGTGCATTTTCCAAGTAAATTCCTTGGAAACTGGTGTAATTGGTGAGTAATGTTTTACTGAATTGATCTCTTTAGACTGTCAGTGGAACGGAGTGAGAGTTGTAGTGTGCGAGTGCCAGCTGCGTGCTGCAGCTGCAGTTCTTCATGAGGCTGGGTCTAACTCCTTGCCGAATAAAGCCTGGAGAGATGACAGAGGCTTAAAGCTCCCGATCCTCCTTGATAACCTGCAACAGGGAAGCTGTCCTAGGGTGAAATGCTGTTTCTGCTAAGTCAGTGCCAAAGCTCCAGCTGACTTCAGCAGGAGCTGGGTTTCATCCTGGGTTTGTCCTTAGAAGAGTAGACACCATGTGTGCACTTAGGCGTCTTTGTGAGAATCATGCTTTGTGGTGGCTGGGGAACATTTAATCAACACGGAACTGGGCTTTTTACCTGGAATTGTGTCAGCTCCATGTGTCGTCTCTCAGTTCCCCTGCTGTGCAGCTGTGACAGAGCTCATGCGCTGTGAGGAAGTCAGAGCCTGCTCTCTCACGGGTCTCCTGTGTGGATTGTGATCCGTGGAAGTGGAAGGGCTTTGCGGACCATACTCACCGCTGTGCCATGGGAAGGAGTTTCAGGCTCTGTGCACTGTAGGTATGGACAGGTGCGGAGTTTTGTTGCTGTAGTTGCTCTGGTCTCCAAAGTTGGGGGTTTTTTAGGTTTCTGCTCACAAAGATGTGCAGGGCAGAAGAAGGTGATATGAAATGATACTCGGAAAAGATTTGGTTCTTCATTCACAGACGGACCAGTGCAAATCAAATAGTGAAGAAAAGCTGTTTTTGTATAGCTGGTATAACTGAAAGAGTATCATTTCACAGCACAGAATGACTATGGAATTGCCAGGCCTTGTGTTAATTTGGTTTATAACACACAATGTGCACCAGTAAAAAATTAACAGCTGGGTATTTTGAAAGGAATGGGGCATATTACTTGTGGGTTTCGTGTTGGAGACATTTTTTCTGATTCTGGAGGTACTTTCATATGCAAAACTTCACCCACAACAAATGACTCAGACCTAAGAAAGCAACCCCAGTGAGAAGGCTGCTTGGTAAATGATGAGCTGGCAGGGACATACTGATTTTATAGAGAAAGTAGTGTGAATACATTGCATGTGACTAATGGGATATGCTGTCACTCACAGTCTCTCTATAGCACGTGTGCAATATAAAAACATGTTATTTTGCAAAGTTTTTATGTACCTGGGAGATATTCGGCAGCACATTTACAAAGCTGGTGGAAATCTCTTTGGCTAAGTTTCCTTTGTTATCTTGTACCTTGTCCCACTTCAAAGATTAACACCAATCCAACACAATGGTAGAAGGATATATGTGTTCAGCTGTTAACATGTAAGTTTACATTAGATCTGCTTATACCATTTGCGGAAGCTTTGTGGGGATCTTTTTTTTAGCCACAGTAATTACAGCTCCCAACTGTTTTGTGTCATGGTAATACCCTTGCAGATTACTGCATTTATCGGAGGAACCAAGGGGGAAAGTAGCTACAACACCAAAATTCTGATGAGTTTAACAAAGCGTGATATTCAGGGGAGTTTTAGATCACCTTCTCTGGTTTTTAATGTAAGTGGGACTTAGAATATTCAACTGTTACTGTAGGGATATTTACGTTAAAAACCCCTTAAATGTAGCTATATTTAATATGCAAAATGCTTAAATGTAGGTGGACTCTCAAACAATTCATATCAAACAACTATACAGCTATTTAAAAATAGTGCTGAAGTCAAATGTCTTGTATGCCACATAACAGTCTAGATAGATCAGAAGATAAGGAACAAAAATGACTGATTGACCAATCCCATATTAAAGAAATAGGAATTTAAGTGATGAATTAACACCAAAAAAAAAAACCCAAACAAAAATATACTGAGCTTTAATTATGCTGATATAGAAGGACTATGGAGAATTATTTGAAAGAAAAGTAAGTGCTACAGTCATTCTTTGACATGCCTTTCAGAAATATAAAAAGCAGAGATAATCAAACTCGTATCAGGTTTGGAACATATATGTCAACTCTGAAAGATATTCTGCATTTCCAGAGACAAGAGTTTCTAATGTAATGATTAGAAAAATCCTTGAGTTCACTCTAATCTTAAGTGGTGGTATTACTTATAATTTATATAAAATTTCCTCATATATTTTAGAAATGTGTGAAAAGAACTAAATCTCCATGTGGAGAAATAAGCAGCCATATCAATATAGCTATCACAATGGCCCTTTTAAATTAGAATAGAAAAAAACCTGCTTATTTGTATGAAAGGCAAAATATGTTAAAAAACTTTAAAATAGCAGAATAGTTTAAAAGTCTTATTTAAACTATAAATCCCAGTATATAGTTTCTTAGAAGTAGACTCCAGTGTGTATGTCAGTTGAGTTATTGCTTAAAACATGAAGTTTAAGTTATTGCGGAAGAAACAGAAGTCCGATTTCTATGTTGGCTCTTTTTGGTTCTTTCCTACTGGATTCCCTTGGGGTGTAATTGATACACAATCAATCCCTGTGACAGGGAAGCAATACCAGCAAGAGCACAGTTCTAAGGCAGTTGAATTGTAAGCCAAGAAAAAAGAAATGCCAGTTGGCCAAACAGGAAGTATAACTTTTGTCAGTTTGTTAGTCATTATGTCTCTGTCACAAATGAAAGTATTACAAAGACAGTCTGTTGTTTCTAGCTCCTAACTATATTGAAATATTGCTCCCATATTGTAATGTTGAAACGGTTATCTCTGCTATGTTGATGACGATATTTTCATTTGATTTTATTCATATTTCACATGTAGATTCATCATTTTATGTTCCAGCTTAGATCACAGAGAACGAACATCTAAGCATGCCCACCTAGCGGTTGGTTGTCCAGGCCATGTTACCCTACCTGACTTACAAGATTGTCACAGAAAATAGTGGCAGAATGTAAGTGACGTTTAATTATAGCACAAGTGATACTTCTGTCCTTGCTAAGAGGCCTGTTACTTGTCATAGATGGAAATTAGGTTGGCCTGACCTGATTTAATCTTAACAAATATATCCTAGCTGTTGCTTTTCTCTTTATTAGATCTCGGGCTTATAAAGATCTTATGTGATTATTTGCTGAGCTGAGTTAGGAAGGCGAGCTGCTGAGTATGATTGTGTGGTTATGTTACCAAAATAAGCTTGGGCTGAACTGTTTTCCTCCTTCACGTCATTTGCTTCTTCCTTTTTCCTTGTGTGGCATTTGTGTCCACACAGCTACACAGCAAGTAAAATTAAGGATTTGATCCAGCAGAGCTAACCCAGCTGGGAGAAGAGGGATAGAGAGTAATGTGGGAAGTTTTCAGACAAATCGATTACTTGACCTGGCTTACCGCACAGCTGCGAAAATGTGAGCACTAACACTAGGAAGATGGCCAGATGTGTGGGACAAAGTGTGACTGCCCTGCCCATTGACGACCTACACATATGCTGAGTTAAAATTATTACCAGTTCCTCTTTCTCCCTGTGCAAACCAGCATGGTTTCTTCATGTTTCTTCATGGTTTCTTCTTCTCCATGAAGAACAGAAGGCGGATCATAGTGGTAGGGGTCTCCCTCTTGAGAGGCACAGAGGGCTCGATATGCAGGGCAGACCCTCGTGTTAGAGAAGCCTGCTGCCTCCCTGGGGCCTGGGTAAAGGACCTCACAAAGAGGCTCCTCAACTTGGTACAGCCCACAGACTACTACCCGCTGCTGCTGCTCCATGTGGGTGGGGATGAGGTTGACTCACGTGGCGCTAGAGCCATCAAAAGGGACTTCAGGGTCTTGGGACAGTCTCTGGAAGGATCAGGGGCACAGGTTGTTTTTTCATCCATCCTTCCAGCTGTGGGCTGCAATGCTGAGAGGAACAGACGGACACAGTCTGTAAATATATGGCTCTGTGGCTGGTGTCACCACCACAACTTTGGGGGTTTTCACAATGGGATGGCTTACACGGCACCGGGCCTGATGGGCTTTGATGGGATTCACCTCTCTCAGAGGGGCAAAAGGGTCTTTGCTCAGGAGCTAGTGGGGCTCATTGACAGAGCTTTAAATCAGGCTTGAAGAGGGTGGGGGATAACAGCAGCCTTGCCTGCGACAAGTGCTGGGGCGACACGCCCAGCTTGCAGGGACGGAGTGCTGGCGAGGACTCTCAGGCTATTGCTCAGAGGTGTGCTGCATACACTACAGCACGCTTGAAGTCTAGAGGCGACCCTAGGGCTCATGAGGAAATGAGAACCAGCAAAGTAACTCTGGGAGAATGCATCAAATGGATTCGAACCAGTAGGTCAGTCCCATCAGGGACCGAACTGAAATGTCTCTATGTGACATGGGGGATAAACAAGAGGAGCTGGAGATGTGCACACACCAGTGGGGCTACGACCGTGTTGGTATTACAGAAACGTGGTGGGATGA
>VWZZ01002509.1:8322-23605 GCA_013399095.1 Psophia crepitans
CGGGGAGGCCTGCGGGGCGCTGGAGGTCAGGGGATGCCGGCATTTCCCAGGCTACCCGCTTTGTTCGGAGCCAGTCACCAGGGGGAATGCATTAAGGACAGGACAAAGGCGAGGGGTCCCCAGCGGGGCGGCTGCTGCTGGCGCCGCTGCCTTGCACGCCCTCCCTGCGGCGGGCTCCTGCTGCCTGCCCGCACCCCCGCCACCCCCCCACGTGGGGCCAAAAGAGGGGTTGGGCATCGAGGNGAGGGTTTGGGCATCGAGGCGCCTAACAAAGGAGCACGCCACTGATGCGGGGCGAAGGCAGCCCGGCCCTGCTGCACCGGGGCCATCTGTCACATCCCCGGGGCACCGGTAAGCCTGGGAGGGAGTGATGGATGCTGCAGCCCCGGGGATTCGTGGGGTCGGGACGGGAGAGCGCGGCAGAGCCCGTCCCACCCGCTCACATCCGGAGGCTGCAGCGTGAGCTGGCTCTGAGCATCCCTCGCTGCCCGTCGAGCACCAGCATCCCCATACTCCTGCCCTTTAGGGGGCTTGGGGTGGGTTAGCTTTCTCCCTCCAAGCCTACGGAATATCTGGGACGTGGACACACTCCTCAGCCACCCAGCAGAGGGGCACCCCATGCTGCAGGGTATTTAGTGTGGGTGTGAGCCCCGGGATGGGCGGGCAGAGGCTGAGCAAGGTCCAGGCAGCTGCCCTTACCTGGCAGCCCAGGTGATGGGGATGCGGTGGGTGGCGTAGACGGTGAAGGAGAGCGGGCAGGAGAGCAGGCGAGCCTCCTGCACCACGCCGTGCTCCCGACTCCCGTGCACGGCCGTCTGGAAGTCGGCGTTGAAGGTGCTGCAGTAGAGCTCAACCAGGTTGAGGATGGCGGCTGTGAGGCTCTCCACGATCCTCTCTGAAGGGGAGGTGGGAGAGGGGTGAGAGGGGGCGGCTGCCAGCCCCGCTGCCCCCCGCGGCGTCCCTCTGGGCTGGGGTCGGGATGCTGGCGGGACCCCGGGGCCAGACCCCAGGCAGGTCTCCCTGGGATAAAGCGAGTGAGAGGGAGAACTTCAGGCCTCCCATTTTGCTGAGTTCACAGGGAGGAACAACAGCCATCGCCTCCAGAAACCCTCTTTTCTTAACCAGAATGGTTTCAAACACATTTTTGGCCTTAATAATTGAGTGGGAGGGGTTTGAGGATTAAAAGCACCAAGAACTTGAGCCCAGAAGGGGAGGAGGAGACCAGAAATACCTCGATTTTCCCTCTTGGCCAGAACATTTGGATCCTGTTGAGGAAAAAAAAACAACAAACCAACAGTAAAAGAAAAAAAGAGAAACCACACGAGCAATATCAGAGCCGGCCCCGCGCTGTCGGCAGGGAGCAGCTCGCCAAGCCAGCCGCTTTACGTAACCACCCGGGCTCCTCGGCCACCGGAGCCGGCAGCGCGGCCAGGCAGCTGCCTGCTCCCAGCTATTGAGGAATTTTCCACGTGGTACGGCGGGAGGAAGGAGGGAAAGAAGCCAGATGTGAAAACGTGCTGCCTCTCTGCACCTCCCGGCCAAGCACCCCGGTCCCACGCCCCCCCCCACCCCATGCCCATCACTTACCTTCTGGATTTTGGGCTGCATGCGGGAGGGGCAGGGGGGCATCTGGTTGAGGGCTGCCGTGATCTCCTGTGACTCCACGGCAGCCAGGGCGTTGCAGATGGCCATGACCGACTGGATCACCCGCTCCGCCTTCAGCGGGAAGTCTCCCTGAAAGGCAGAGGGGGGCTGACGTGGGGGCCCCGGGCAGCTGAGAGGGGAGAGACTGCTCCCCGCAGCCCATGCACCATACACTGGGAGGTGCACGAGCCTGTGCCTCAGTTTCCCCTCCTTTCACGCCTTTCCCCTTCTCTGATGCATCCTTAGAGCCCCGTAATGAAAAGGGGAAAAAGTCCACAGCAAATGAGGCAAGACAGCCCCAAAAATACCCCCTCCATCCCTGGTGCTCACCTCGGCTGCCAGGAAAGCATCCACCTCGTTGTGGAAGGTGTCGAAGAGGAGACTCAGGGCCTGCCTAGGGGACAGAGAGCAGAGCTCAGCCCCGGCCAGGCAGGCACCCGGCACAGGGGGCCGGTTCTGCCATGTCCCCCCTACCTGCTGATGGTCTGTTTGATGGGTCTCTCCTGCAGATGGATGTAGTGGTTGAGGGTGGAGGGGCTCTGGTCATCATTCGCCTGGAGATGGAGAGATGCTGTGCCATAGCTCGGCCGCGCACGGGTGCTCCTTCAGCAGGGAGGTGGCATGGGCATCCCTGCCTTCCCCACCCCCCCCCCCAGCACCCGGGCACCCACCGTCCGGGCCAGGTCACTGCGCACTCCCTTCCTCTTCATCAGCTGCAGGCGGATGTCGATGTCGAACTTCCTGCAGTGCTGGATGTACTCGTGGCTGCCCAGCGCGTGCTTGCTGCAGGGACACAGACCGCACGCTGAGCCTGCAGCCCCCCCCGTCCCAGGCAATGCCCCAAAACTCAACCCGGGATGCCCCATCCCGACACCCTGCGCCAGGCAGCGCTGGCTGGGGCTCGACCGCGGCCGCCTTGCCGGCAAACGGACGTTCATGGCACCGGGCTGCTCGCGCTAGGAAACCTGAAGAATAAGCTATTGTTTCGCCTCCTTCCCTTACACCCTCCGAAAAGCCGTGCCCGGCCCCGCCGGCGCGACAGGGCCGGGAGCGGGTGCGGAGGAGCCCGTCGTGCCTAGACCTGCCTGCCGATGCGTGGGAAGCGGAGCGTGGACCCGAGGAGCTGGAGGATGCTCTGGCTGACAGCAGGACTGGGGTGAGCCCTGGAGCGGGGGGCGACAGCCTGGTCCCACCGTGCCCACCGCCACGGGCAGCCTCCTGGGAGCGGGACCCACAGAGCTCGCCACCCAGACCCGCTTTCCTTGCTGTCTGCAGGGGAGGATGAGCTGACTCAGCCCTGGCTGGTGCGGCAGAGCCGTGGGGACGGTACTGAGGGGTGCAGGAGGCTCCGGGCAGGATGGAGCTGCAATGGCAGGATGCAGCAGGGGGCTGGGAGAGGCACCCCCAGGGGCTTACGGGGCTGCAGGGGATGGGGACATGGAGTCCTAGTGCCACGTCCTGCCCCACGGCCAGGAGGACGGGGAGGAGGCGTGTGGGGAAGGTGCTGCAGGAAGCCTTGACCTACAGCCCAGCTGCACAGGCAGCAGCACGCCCCCAGCGCCGGCATCCTGCGCACCCCTGCCTGGTCCTGCCTCTGCCCACGCCTTGCAAAAGCAAACGGGCAGCAAGCGCCGGCAGCTCGGGCTGGTCTGCAGAGCTCAAGGGCCTGACTGGCTCCACACGGAGGGTTTTGGCACTTCCAGCATCTCCTCCGCCGGGGGAAGATGTGGAAAGAAAAGATCGGCAACAAAAGGGCTTTATGTCCCAGGGCTTTCTCAAAGGTCTTTTGGGGGCCCCAGGAGATACGGCCACGCCTGCCCGCACTGGCTCCCAGGGAAACGCTCGATGGGGACGGGCTGTCCCGCTCCGTGCCCAGGATGCTGCTCCCTGCCAAAAAAGCAGGAGGTCGATCCCTTTGGGAAGTGCCCTCCAAGCTGGCTGGATCCACCCTGCGGCTGGGTGGTCCCTGGCAGCCCTGAGCCACCCACAGCAGAGGGTTGCTGTACCGGTCAGATGTACGGCGGCGTTGCTGTTCCCAGGGCTAGCTAACAGCCTGCACCGCTGCTGCGTGCAAGCACACGCGCACAAACGTGCATACGTGTGCACACACGTGCACTGGGCTGCTCGGCAGCACGAGGACTCAGCACCGGTGGGAATAACCCCTGCAGGCGGCCGTGCCAGGCAGCCAGGAGCAGAGGCTGGGCTCCGCTCGTCCTCCGCACGGGTGCCACGCAGGCTCTGCTGGGCTGAGCGATTCCCAGCCGCCCCTTTAGGGCCTAAACCGGCAGCTCCTGGAGGCCGTGGCAAAGCTCCCGCAGATTTCCCGCGGCAGGGCCAGGCGCAGGGCAGCTCTCCAGCAGCGGGAGCTGGCCGGCTGCACCGAGCCGCCGGGAAGGACGGCGTGTGCCTGTGCATGCATGGCTGCTGCATCTCCCTCCGCAGGGAGCTCTCTCAAGCCGTCAGACCCCAAAACCCCTCTGGAAATGCAGCCTTTGTCCAGGAAAGGCAGGGAGGGCAGGAGCGATGTCTCAGCCCCCAGCACCCATCCCCAGCCCTGCAGCCGAGGGAGCCCAGCGCAGCCTCGCTGCTCCTGTGCTCCCTCCACTCATTCCCCCCCAACAAGTCCCTTCTCCACCTTCTCCTGCAATTTAAACAGGCTGGGAGAAGCCGGGCTCTGCTGCCTCGCCCAGTGACACGGCTGTTATTAATACTCCCCCAAAGAGCATTTTTGGCAGTTTCCTGCTTTCCAGACCTTTCTCCAGGCGCGTGGGGGTCAGCGTGATGGATACCCTGCCACCGGGGAAGACGCTCCCAAAATGCTGCTTTTGGCAAGAGCATCATCACGGCTCGGGAGGCAGGAAACGGAGCGGAGAGGATCCCGCGGCCGGGATCAGCCCCAGCCATCCATCACACCCCGCCGCAGCCACGCACGGGGCGAGCGCGACCGAGCACGTGAGCCCCCACGGACGCCTGGGTTGTGCTGTCCCCCCTCCCCGCCACTCACTTCTGCAGGAACTCCTCCAAGCCGCAGATCTTGAGCACAAAGTCCTCGACGTCGATGGTGTGCAGCTCGTCGTGCGTGTAGCACAGCGCCTGGTAGATGAGCAGGTCCACGGTGGAGGAGCCTGCGGGGAGAAGGAGCAGCGCCGTGAGCCCGGGGGGACGGTGGGTTCCCCCTCCCGAGACTTCACCTGGGGATTGCCAGCGTGCAGGGGACTTACAGTCGCAGGTGAAGGTGAGGGGCTCCCGCAGGCTGTCACACACCACCGTCACCTTCAGGCTGACGCCATGGCCCAGCTGCTCGGGGCTGAGGTTGACGGCGCTCCACACCAAGCCGGTGAGGGAATAGTCCTTGGTGCTGTAGCCAGACCGCAGTCTGCAGAGGCAAGGACAGGTCAGAGATGCTGCCCTGCTTTGGGTTGTACCCCAACCCCCCTGAAGTGCCTGTTTTGGGGCGTTTTGCAGTGGGGTGATCCAGCCTCGGGGTGCACCGAGAGCCCCAGGACGGGCTCGGGCACAGCCGGGTACTCACAGGTCCAGCATATGGCAGAAAGCAGCCACCTCCTCATCCCGCTCCTCGGAGACTTCGAAGAGCTCGTAGCCGTTGGTGAAGGAGTGCGGTCGGGGGGCAACCTGCAGGGCAGAGCACGAGCCCATCAGCTGGCTGCAGGGTGCCCCGGGGGGCTCCAGCCTGCTGCCTGCCCAGGAGGGGGTCTGCTGGATCCCGCTGTCAGCGCAGGGGACACCGAGAGCCTTTGCTCGCCCTGGCGCTGCTGCAGCCGGGGTAAAGGCAGCTCTGCAGCAGTGTCAGGGGGGGACCTGATCCAGCACGGGAGGGGTCTGGGCCAGGCGGGTGCCTGGATGCATCCTCCACATCTGCACCAGCACCCACCCCACAGCTGGGAGAAGGGAGACCCGAGATCCCCTTGCTCCCACCCCCTACCCACAAAACTGACCATTTCCAGGCAGTTTCCAAAAAGCCCATCGCGGAGATTCCACAGTGAGAGAAGGGATGGGCAGAGACAGAACCGAGGACGCCGCAGGACGGGCAGGGACTGGTCAGCGTGGTGCTGCAGCGGAGCCCAGCCTGTGCCCCCGCACGCTGCTCTCCCACCACGGTGCTGGGGCAGGCGGCACCACCGTGCCAGGCTCCCCCTGCGCGTGGGGGTCCCTGGGCCTCCATCGCTCTTTCGCAGTGAACAATGGCCCCACTGTCAGAGCAATTAACCCAGCCAACAGCTAACGGGAGGCAGAGAAAGGCAGAGAACACAGCAGCCGCTAAAGACAATTTTAATGCTCTTTTTTAATTAGTGTCTGGCACTGAGAAAGCCGAGTGTGACTTATGTAGCCCCCGCCAGCAGCCCCCAGCTGCATCCCTCGCTCCCTGGGGAGAGGGAACCCCATGAGGAAGGCGACTTCTCCGGTTATTTATCTCCTCCTCTCGCCGGAGGTGGGATGAGCTGCACCAGAGCTGGGGTCTGCCCCTGCAACGGGCACCCCGGCGGGGACAGGGGAACGGGTAGCCCTGGGAGAGAGACAGCGGCAGCGCCAGCAGCCCCCCAGCACCTCCACACGCAGAGGGGGGATACCCCGCTCGCTGCTCAACCGAGGGAAGAAGGGACCTGGGAGCGGACAGGACGTCGCGAACTCAACAGGAAAGCGATTGCCTGACTCTCTCCAGAGGATCTCGTGACTTTTTGGGAGCTGGCGGGACACGAGCCCGCTGCAAACCGCCTGCGGCGCAGCCCCCAGAGACGCCACGCGCTCGCATCCGCGGCACGGCAGCTCCAGGGCGCTCGTGTGCCCATCAGCTGCGGGGCCGGGTGCTGCCTGCGCCCTGCTGAGAGCACCAGGCTTGGGCTGCGGGGTCTGGGCAGCGTCTGGGGTCCGGCAGTGGCTGGGCGCGAGGGTGCGGCGGAGAGGAGGCAGCGCCCGTAGAGCCGCACACGGAGCATCCCACCGGCTCGGCAGCAGCGGGACAGTGACCGGCTGGGACTCGCCCTTCTGCTTGGCTCCCCGGCCCCGGTTCACCCATCCCAGAGGGTTACAGCCACGGCTGCACGATCCCGCACCCCTCGGGGAGCTGCGCAATCTGGAAAGGTCTTATTAACCCCCAGGGACGGCGTCTCAGCACGTGGATGCCTCCCACTGTGATGATGCACAAACAAGACTCTGAGGAGCCCCAGTGATGGGAGAAATAAAACCAACGTGGAGCAAAGGAAACGCAGCAAAGCCCCTGACTTTCCAGCCCTCCCCAGCACCTCGGCTCCATCCCAGTCCCACTTCCAAGGCGGGGAGAGAAAAGCCTCTTACCGGATCGATGGAGATCCTGTGGTTCTTGTTCGGTGCCAGATTCTTCCGGTTGCCAAAACGGGAGACGTATGTCCGTGGGGGGACCTGGGGGGGCATGGTCTTGCTCCGTGCCACCGGCTTGCCGCTCGACTCCTTCTCAAAGATGCTCCTGCCCTCCTTCCAGCCGCGGGCAGCTTCCCGCAGCACCCCCGACTCGTAGGTGGACTTCAGGTTGAGGCAGGTGATGGCGTCGTTGATGCCGCTGTAGTCGGCGATGCCGTACGGGTCCTCCTCGGAGATGCGGCGGCCGAGCAGCTTGCCGTGAGCCCGCTCGTGGGCCGCAGAGAACATGTTAATGTCCCTGGGCTGGGGCCCTTTGGAGGATGGGGGGGAACCCTTTCCCGAGTGCTGGCTGCCCTCGGGGGAGCTCCAGAGGGGGTGCCGGGGGGGCAGTGGGGGTGGTGAGAGCTTTTTGGGGGAGCTGCCCCCGCCGTTGTGGGGTGAGGTGCCGTTGAGCGGCTCCCCGAGGAAGTCCTCCCCCGACCCATCGAAGATGTACAGGTAGTCCCCGGCCAGGGGTCCCTTCAGCCAGGGCTGGGGGTCTGGCTGAGGGGGGCTGGGNGCCAGCGGGACGTTGTAGCTGAGCGTGGGGTCAGAGCCGGAGAGGCCACGCGCCGCTTTGATGCCATCGCAGCCGTTCCTCTCGATGGGGTCGTCCCAGGAGATGAGGGGCCGTTCTCCCCGCTGCTTGGCCCGACTCTCCTCCTTGTCCTGCCGCAGGCGGGACAGCGCGTCGTACTCCATCTGCAGCGCCTCCGCCAGCGCCAGCTCCTTCCGGCTGATGCCCACCGACTCCAGGGACTTCCAGTGCTCCCCATCGCCGCGCGTGGCGGACATCTCTCCGGGGACCAGGAGCTCTTCCTCCCGGGCTCAGGGGTCAGGAGAAAGGCATGCTGCACCGCCGGCCACCTAGGCGGAGGGGAAAGGCAAGGGTTAATGGCTGGGCGGGCTCCGCAAGGGCTGGCCTTAAAGATAAGGGTAAGGAAGGTCGGGCTGGCAGTGCCCCTGGTACAGCCCTTCCTCTCTGCGATGGAAAAAAGGAAACGTTTAGGGGCTCAGCAGTGCTATGGGTTAAATAAAGAATTTGCTGCTGCCACCCCCCCGCCCAGGACCCCGCAGCCACCGGGCAGACAGGGCTGGTTGGCCTCACAGCAGCTGCTGGGGCTATTGCTGGAGCTCCACGTATTTCCCCGAGGACAAAATAAGATGCAGAGCGGGGAGGGCAGCGGGGCCAGCGCCTGCAGCTGCGGCTGACTCAACCTGCAACGCCGCAGCCGCAGGGAGCCTGCCCCGGCGCGGGCATCGCGGTGGTGCTGCTGCTCCAGCAGCGTGGCTGGGACACGGCTCTGAGCCACCTTGCTCATCTCGGGACCACCGCAGCTTTGAGAAAAAGACACTCTGCCAGCAAAACTAGGGCTTTTTGAAGCAGAAAGGAACAGATGAGAGAGAAGAAGGACAGGACAGGGTGCTGAGCCCTCGCCCCCACCTTGCCCGCCAGGGAAGAGGACACTGGGTTTGCAGCAGCGGGGGCAGCGAGGCACCAACCTCCCGCAGCAGGTCCTGAGGGTTTTACCCAGCTCCGTGCTGCTCTCTCCCCATCCGAGGGCTGCAGCATCCCGTCCCCAAACCCCGTGTCAGCAGAGGGAACAGTGCGTGGCCCCAGGCCAGCGGGGAGCACCCGCCGCTCATGGCTCCCGTCGCCCTTCCCCAGCTCTGACCAGCCTGGGCTGCTTCAGCGAGCGAGAAACAGCGACGGGGACCCGGCATCGCGCTCTGCTCTAAGAACCACCGCCAGCCCCAGCCCCCCGGCAGGGACCCCTGGGTCCCTCCGAGCCCCTCACAGCGCCCGGTGCCCCAAACCCAGCTCCTTTGCGGTGTTCAGCTGCGCAAGCAGAGAAGCGAAACAGCCGGGCTGGAAACCGCTGCCTGGCCCCCGACCAAAACCCGCGGAGGGCGGTGACCGCAGGGGGGGCTCTGCTCCGTCCGGCCAGCACCACGCTCTCCGGGGAAGGATGTTTCACCTCCTCTTCCCTTCCTAGCAAAACAAATAACCAAGTGGATGTTAAACAGAAGAGCGGAGCGAGCCCAAAGCCCCTGGAGACAGCCAAAACTTGAAATCTCTGGAGCCGCGAGGCAGCTGAGAGTTTTCGGGCTCCGGCCAGGGCTGGCTCATGAGTCTCAGCACAAGGAGGACACGGGACCTTCGCTGCCCTGCACCACTCACTGCACTGCGCCAGGCTCTGGTTTGTGCTCTGGTTTAGGGTGAAAAGGTGCAACCATTCATTCCAGATGATTGCGAGCATTTCTGCTGGAAAGTGCTGCCGGGGACCGCGGGCATCGCTGAACCCGAGGACCTGCCCTCGGTGCCGGTGGCGCAGGGAGCCGGCGCTTGCGGAGCGAGAAAGCCCTTAACCCTGGAGTGCGGGAGCGGGGAGAGGCCAGGCCGACCCTGCCGCTGCCCGCTCTGACCCCCAGCAACGGAGGAGCCCATCTGGCACACCATGTGCCCCCCACATCCCACCCCATGGCATGGGGCAGCCACCTCCAGCCTGGGCTGTGCCAGTGACCGCCCAGCAGAGCATCACCGGGCTGGTCCCCACCGTCCCTTCTCAGCCCAGTTGCTGATTATCGCTCGTGGGTCGCCCCCTCCCCACCCACAAACGGGCCCTCCTGACCCCAGGACCAGATGGCTGCTAATTAGCCCGGCCCAGGCTTCACTACAAACACATTTCCTGCAAACGAGGCGGGTTTGCCCCCCTCGCCAGCACGGGTCCCCTCTTAGCCCCCCCCCAAGCACCTCACTCAACCACCTTCCTCGTGCTTTCTAACTGAAAAAACGGCTCTGGGTGGTGGTGGTGGGGGGGACACGGGCTGGAAATGTTCCCTTCCCCAGCATTTTGGTCCCTGCTGGCAGCTGTGGGCTTTTCCCGGAAAAATAGAAATCCCAAAAGCTGGCAGTCCTGGGCTTCTGGAAGCTGAACAAAGAAAATCTGCTTTTAACCCAAAAGCAATAAAATCAAACCGATCTTTGTGGCTGACAAAGCCACAAGCCCATTCTCATCTCCAAGAGAAGCATCTGCATCTCGCTGACGTTTTCAGCAGAGAAACGGCTCCCGCCTGGTCGAGCTGAGGCTCCCGCGTGTGCCGGCAGGATGCAGCCGGACCTGCACCGGGGCAGCAAACCTGGTCCTGCCTCCGCCGCCAGCGGGGCCGGCACCGTCGGAGCGACTGGGACATGGGGACGGGGACGGGGACGCACGGCTCAGCCCGTGCCGGCCGTGGCAACCCCATGGTGCCAACGCCAGCCAGAGAAAAGCCATGCAGGAGGGGTCTGTGTGCACCCCAGGGGATGTCACCTTGGGCGGGGACACCACGAACGTCCCCCGGCAGGCAGCTCGGGCCCTTCCAGCCCAAGCCAGCACGGCAGCCGGACCGAGGGGATACAAACCCATGCAGAAGAGCCCCGAACTCTCCCGGTCACCCTCCAAGTCCTTGGCTGGGGCAGGACCAATGCTCAACCAGCACCTCCAGCTCCAGGCCCCCGCTCCCGGGGGTTTGGTGAGCAGCTGACTGCATTTCCACCGAACACCTTTTTACCCCCCCAGCACCCTGTTACAAAAATTACCCGTGACTGCGAGCTGCGGGTCAGGTCTCAGCACGGGAGCTCCGGAGGCGAGAGCCAAATTCCAGAGGAGCAGAGACAAGCAGATTTTTTCCTCTTTAAAATACTACTACTAGTAACAGAGGGATAATTTTCTGACTTTGAATTTCCTGGCATTTGCCACGGTCACGTCAGCCTCAGGAGACCCATCCAGCGAGCGCCTGGGATCCCACCTTTCGGAGAAACGCTTCGCCGTGCTGCGTTACTGCTGCTGCAGCACACGGCTCGGCCGGAGGTGTGCAGGAGGGAAAACCACTTTTCCACTGGAAACCCACTGCCCTAAGTCCCAAATTATAGTTTAACACAATTTTCTTCACAGTTTGCCCCAGCGCAGCCTTGTAAGGGACACTGCGTGGCAGGGAGCCACGCACAGGCGCCACATCCCTCCCGGAACCCACCAGCAATGGCGTGGCCACAGTCCCCCCCGCCCCGAGGGCTCAGGGCTCTATCAGTCCCCTCAAAATTGCCCCCCACCAGCCGGTCCTGCTCTGCGGTGGCTCTTGGGGACAGCGTTTCTGCAAGGCTTTAGGGCGGAGGATGCGCAGGCTCCCCGTAGGGCTCTCCCCATCCCCGCACCCAGCTTCGGTGGGACAGGGAGGGACAATCCCAGTCCTTGTGCAAAGAGCCGAGCATCGTGTCGGGAGGAGGGCGAGGAGGACCACGGCAGGCTGGGGGGGACTCGGGGGGGAGCTCAGCATCGCCTGCAGCCACCCTGTGCCCCCCCCGTGCTCCCGGCAGCTGAGCAGCACCTGCTCGGTGCGGGGAGGGACGAGGGAAACTGAGCAGAAAATTGTCCTTCGGGATTCCAGGGCAGAGCGAACGCCGCAGCCAGCCCTGCCTCTCCGTGCGCGGGGCAGAGGCGCCGCAGCCGGCGGGGGCCGCGCTGTGCACCCCGGCTCTCCCCATCCCTCCTTCCCTCCCTTCCCCCTCGCAGGCAGCTGCGTTGGGAGCAGATAGAAATGTCCAAAGCATCTGGGAAGACATCAAACATCTGAGGGCGAGGAAGCAAAGCAAGCCCCGAGGGGCACCTCCCCGGGGTGTGGGAGCCGGGGATGGAGGTTATGCCTATCAGGGGAGACAATTCACACCCATTTATAATCCGGTGGAGGGAGGAGCGGCCGTGAGAAGGATAAAGCACCAGCCTTCACCTCTGGGGCTGCGGGTCCATCCATCCATCCTGCCTCTCCCACCGAACATGGCGAGCCACTGCGTTCCCAGCCGCCGGAGCGGCTCCTGCCCAGCCAGGAGGATGGCGGGGGCTTCCCTGCCTCGGGGACACGGAGCTGCTGCTGGCTGCGTCCCCAGCCACATGCCACCGCTCCCGCTGCCAGTCACAGCACCTCGTGGGGTGACGAAGCTCCTCGGACACACTGCACCCTGGGCCGCTGTCCGGCAGCGGGGATGCTCCTACATCTGTGAGTCAGAGCCAGCCTCTCGTCCCACACAGCCCCAGGCTCATGGCATGGGGTGGGGGGGCCAACGCCAGCTCCAGCACCCCCAGAGCAGGTGGGACCCAGTTCCCTCTGCTTCAGAGGAAACTCTCTGCTCTCAGTTCTCCTCTTCCTCTCCAAAATGGGAAGGAAGCAGGGTCTTTGGGGACCTCCCAGGCAAACGTCACGACCAAGGAAAGCCCTTTGGATGGGTCTCCAGGTGGTGTTTCGACACAGCAAAACACAGGATTTTCATCCCAGTTTGGAACTGGAGCTTCAGAAAGAGAACCTGTACTCAAGGGATTTGAAAAACGAAACCAAAACCCGGATGTTTCAATCCTGGAGCCTCACTCGACGCTGCCAACACACCAACCGTCAGCGCAAAACCCGGCAAAACCAACACTCCAGAAGTGCTCACAGCAGAAATGGCATGATTCCCCCCAAAACCGATCCCAGCAGACATTGTCAGGTATTTATACTCCCCAGTCTGCAGACAAAAAGCCAAACTCCAAAAGCAGGGGGGCGGCCACGCTCCCAGGAGCTTCCAGAGGGGGGTTGGAGCTGGCTCCCCGCTCCAGGAGCTGCCGGCAGCGTTTCTCGGCAGGGCGGCAGGGAGGGCCCCGAGCTCATCCCTGTCCCCCAGGATCCAGCCCCACAGCCGGGGTCCCTGCACCAGGCTCCAACCCCGCTTTGCTCCCCAGGAGCTGCCCTCACCGCGGGCTGGGCACGAAGGACACGGCTCCTTCCGTGCACCCCGAAGCGTCCCATCGCCGGGGCAGATCTGCAGCACTCGCCCCTGCAACGTGGAGACCTGCAGGATCCAGGCAGTTCGTTACGTGCAGCAAAATAAAAGCAGGCAGCTGCAATCCCGCACACAGCAAGCTGAGAAAACGCCTTGAAAACAGCCAGTGCCACTCACTTCCAACCTGTTGCCTTACGGGAGGAGTTTCTTCCTCTTCAAACCGACATGTGTCCTATAAATAGCAGAGCAAAGTCCAGGCGGGTCCAAGCTCTCCAGAGGAGGCAGGATGTGAAGCTGGCTGATGCCAAAGGCTCTTCCATCGTTTTTCTACGTATTTCCACCCTCAGGAGGAAATCCTGCCCTGGCAAGATGGGTCAGGTTTGGGACGGGAAAGCCCCCAGCTCGGGGCAGCCCTCTGCAGAGCAACCACCCAGAGCCCCGCGAGGTGGGAGCCGAATCTGCAATGGGGACGATGGAGGGGACAATGGGGTGTCCCTGCCAGGCATGGGGCAGGAGGAGGCGTGGGTGGGGGGATGTCAGAGCCCCCCATTGCAGTGTGGTGCGACAACAACATGCTTGGCTGCACAGGAGATGCTGAACCTCACCCAGCACCTGCAAAGTGATGGGGGCGTGGGGAGGAGCAAGGGTGGGACCCTTCCGTGAAGCCACCCACCGCTGCATCCTCCCCGCTCCCCGGCGTTCCCACACGGCAGCTCCGGGCCCCGCCGCAGCTCCGATGATGGGGCCAAGACACCCCGTGCCCCAACCTCGGGGCACACCCACGGTCGGACTTTCCAAATTACTCAAGCCTCGCTGCTTCGGCGCCCAGCGCCCACCCCCAGGGCCAGGTTTTCTGGGTGCTCGCCTCCCCGGGGGATGCTGGCGGTCAGGCTCTCCCCGGTGCGGCAGCTCCGGTACCCGGCTCCTATGCAAATCTTGGTTTCCTCCGCGGCGAGCACCCGGCGCGGCGTGTCTACCTGCGTAATGGCGCGGGTGTACGTGCACCCAGCTGCACACCGGCCTGCTGGCAGCGTTCCTGCGTGCACAGCCTGCACGGGGGCTCAGCACGGCAGGGAGGGGCTGGAGCCCTATATACGCCCAGGTCAGCTGAGCAATGTGATGCACGGCATCCCGCTGCACCCGCACCCAGGGGAAGAGTCCTGCCTGCACGGCAGAGCTGGGACGGGCTGGCAGGCAGCAGCGCTCTGCTCTCCCTGCCCGCGCTGCCCTCTGCCCTGCAGCCCAGAGGTTTGGCTGAGCCCCACGGGACAGATCCTGCTGCTGCCATGGCGGCTGTATCCACACCACACGCCCCGCAGGGCTGCTCCCGGTTGCCGTGGGGCTCTCCCAGATGCACCCACAGCTGAACTGGTGGGGTGCACTGAGGACAGGCAGCGGCTGGGTTGCATCTCCCACCCCTGTTGGGGTGCAGGGGGCCTGGCTGGCCCCACGCTGCACGCCAGACCCAGCCCAGTCTGCAATGGGAACCAACTCCTTAGGCTGCTCAGCACTGCTCTGCCCACAGGATTTACACGCTGTGGGAGAGAGCCACAGACCAAGGACACACCACAGACACAGGCCAGACACGCGCAGCTCCTCCAGGGCACCTGACATGCAGGGAAACACCCCACTCAGGACGGCGCTGTGGGTGCTGCTGCTGCTGCTGCTGCTGCAGCCCCAGTGGTCCCACAGCTCAGCATCGCAGGACCCCCGGCCTCACCGGCACCTCAGCCCCACGCACACCTCCCCTGCCCCGCAGCCCAGGGTGCTGGCGTGCACTGGCTGCGCACACGTCCCCAGTGTGCATCCAGGCAACGCTCGCACACACACACCGAGCACCTACTTACACTGCAGCACGCAAGGAAGGCTGGCACCCCGCTGCACGGCTGCTGGGCTGGAAAGGCAGCTCCTTCCAGCTCCCAGCAGCGGCGCGGATCCTCTCCCCCGCCTCGCTTCACTCGGCGTTTAGGAGGGTGCTCCGGGGGCAAGGTGGGGCAGGTGCCTCGCCGGGGCGGTTGGCCCAGGAGCGCCGGGCACCCCATTTGCCAGGCAGGTTCCCTCGCCCCCCAGCTCTCCACTACCCGCCCCCCCAGCTCTCCGCTATCCCGTCCCTCCTGCTTCGGGAGGAAAAGATTGATTTTTCTGATCACGCTGGTGCTAGTTCACCCGGGGCGCAGATCCCGTGAGCAACTACATTCGTGCTTGGCCTCGTACACCCGAATAGCTGCGGTTAACTCAACAGATCCCCGCTGCTGAGGGGTAATACCTCGCATATCTCTGGAGTTTACTGTTAAATATACGCATGAGCCTGTCTCCAAGTTCAGGATCCGCCGTACCGCAGGAGGGAGCGGAGGGAGCATCGCAGCTCGCTGCAGCACGCCCAGCATCCTCAGAAGGGTTTTCTGCCCCCACGCACCCTACCCAGAGCCCACGCCTGCACCGCGGCTTTGGTGG
>VWZZ01002509.1:27006-65587 GCA_013399095.1 Psophia crepitans
CTCCACCGCGGCGGGGGGCGGGCGCGCTCCCCGGAGGGGATCCCGGCCTCTCTAGGAACAACTTCCGGTACGCTCTATGGCGCGGCCCCGCCGGGCCGGGCGCCCCCGCGGCCATGTTGCCTACGAGGGGAAGTGGCGGCCCGGAACCCCGCTAAGATGGAGGAGAGGAGCCCTCGGGGGGTGTAGGGGTCCCCCCCCTACACCCCACTCCCCCCGACCCCGGGCTGCCGGGCGACCTGGGGCCCATGGAGCAGCTATAGGGTAAGCCCTGGGGCGCAGTGCCCCGGTGCCGAGCAGGCCCGGCCGGGGAGGGCGGCGGGGTGTGTGTGTGGAGGCGNGTTGTTGTGTGTTACCTTGAGGGCCTTTCTGCTCGGAGGTTATATCCGCGGGCACGAAAAAAAAAAGTGACTAAATCAGGTGTCCAAACCAAGTTCCAACCCTTCCCGTTTGGCTGAGGAAGCAGAGCATCAGCAGCAGCCATCCTCTGAGCACTGCACGGCGGGAGGCCCAGCAGGGCCCCGTCCTCATGAAGCCGTGCCCCACCGCGCTCAGAAACACCTTCCAGCCCTCATGATCCCCGGTACATTTCCTGCTGAACGCTTTCAAGGACTCCTTACAGTTGTCTGACAGCTTGCGGTTAGAGCACGCCGATACCGGCAGTTCCAGCGATAAAAGGCGATGCAACGAGTGTTCCTGCACCTTCTCCAGAGCACGCTCTTTGCTTTCTGACCTTTTGCATACCTGAGGGTTACCTGCAGCGCTCGTAACTTTGGCAGCGTTTAGAGTAAGATTTCTGGAGAAACGCTGTATGACCAGGCTACGAAGGAGAGCTGGCTGGGGCCGTTCGCTGCCACGTGTCGTCTTTCACACCGTGATTCTAACCTCAAACACCGACAGAGCCTGGGCAGTTGAACGGTTGGGAGTAGCTGCTCTGCTAAGTGCAATATTAGCAATAAGGAAGTATTTTCAAGGAGGGATTAACAACTCAAAGATCAGATGTGTCACGTTTCACACTTCAGTTTATATCCCAAGTGCCTGCTTCTTTGGAAGCGTGCTGTGGACCTTGTGTGGCAGACGGACACATAACAGGGCTCAGAGGGAATGCCGATATATTGAGCAACTCTGTTAGTAGAGGAAAAGCACCCAGATGTTCAGCAATACGTAGACTCACAAGCGAAACATCACACAGCTAATCCTCCTGAAGATGTGATTAAAATCAGTGTTTCTCTCATTGTTGACTGCTCGAAAATATAGGTGATTATTAGAACTTAGGAGCTAAACTGAAGCTGAAGTACTTGGCTCAACCCTGAAAGAGAGGAACAGCACTTCAGGGTATTACATAGCCCTTCCCTGAGGAAGCTGGTTTTCATGATCTAATTACTTCTTCCTCCACGGCTGAATGCGTTCAAACAGTGATTTGACTTTCCCTTAAGGAAGTATCTGCTGTTGGGAAAAGTGACCCAAGAAAAACCCAGTTTCACCTGTTAAAATAGAGGTCAAAGGAAAACCCGTGGGTGGTGGGGTGGGAATGCTGCCCCATTTCGGACACCACCACCAAATACTCTCAGCAGCAGCTGATTGAGGGAGATTTGCAGAGCAATTTGCTAGTGTGCCTTTAATTGAAACAATCAGTTTTGGTTTTCTTCCTGCTCAACACGTTTTGCAATAAGAAGCATTGCGTAACCTTTGTATTTGTTAAATACTAACATTTGTCAGTGGTTGGCTAATTTTGGTGCATTATTAGCAGACCTTTAGGGAGCAGCACAGAGTTTGTGGCAGGATGCATCGTATCAGCAGCAGAACTCAGGTGAAATTCAGAATTAAAATGGGTTTTGTATTAGAAAATGTGGATTTTACTCCAGAGCAGTTGCCTAAAGGGAACTCTAAAAAAAAAATAAAAATCAGTGTTTCAGCTAAAATGAAGCTTGTGTCTCAAGCCTTGCATTTTATTAAGAAAAGGAACTTTTGCTCATAAAACAGACAGATGACTTGTTCCTGTAGTATGCATGACCATATAAAGTACCCAAATGGAAGAAATTGTTACTTCATGACTACCTTGTGATTCATGGTTTCCTCAGAGTCGTTAGTCTGGCCCAGTATAGTTTTCTTCTATATGCAGCTCTGAAGCTACAGAGGGGAACAGCAGTAAGTTCACTGGTGCTTCTTTCAGTGGGCTGCAAATAAGTTTGGACACTCGAGGGTTGTAGGATAGAATATTTGGCATAAAATAGGTTGGAAAATAGACTTGCAGGGGAAGTTAAATAAGGCTGACTGAGCACAAAAATTCTCTGTTCTCTAGGAATTTCCACTATTTGTGTTCCTGGCCAGCCTGTGTACAGAGGGTGGTGCCAAGTGAGATTTTCTGCTTGACAGGATGATGACTGGTGGCTGCCCCCATAAATCTTGTGTGTATCTGCAGCCTAGACATGTTTTAGAGCTTGCATGCTTGGGAAGATAGCATTCAGTAATCCCAAGGTTAGTTTCTGATTAAAGGAAGTAAGCTTGATTCTTAGTATTACGGCTTCACATTTTCATTTGTCTGTAAAGACTGGAGGCAAGACACTAGCTTGCCTGCCTTTCTCTGATAAAACCAGTATTGAAACAGTTAATGTGCTCTTTAGTTGACTCTTAACCCAGGGGTAGCAGAGTCCTTTTCCAGGAATGCAGGGTGGAGAGGAAATCCACTGCTTTCTCCCACTCTGGCTGGTTTTTCACACCAATTCAAGCTCTTCATCAGAAGCTGATGTATTTAGCAACTCCCCTTTCCTGACCAGATGAGTTGGAGGCAGGAGCGGTTTTTGAAAGAGCAACTCAGAGCACAGAGCATCAACAGGACCGGGAGCCCAGCCAGGCACGGCAGAGCTCCTGGGGAGGCTTTGCTGAGCACTCTTCGGGGCTGCTGGGGTTGTTCGCCTGCATAGGGACTCACAGGTTCTTCTTGGCAGGAGCAAAGGGACTGTCTGGGAAACCGAGGCAGCGGCTGGCCCATCTTAGCGCTACTCCTTATAGCAGAGAAGTTCAAGGTTGGTAAGTTGTCTGCAGGTGGTACAAAGTACAGCTCGGCTTGGAAGGGGTGAAGGATCCTGTAGGCAGTTTCTGTTACAACGTGCTTGGCATTATAAAGTAGAAACCGTAGTTAAAATTTAAGACACTGATAACATGGAATTGGTTTTAGTGTTATAAGTCACTTATTTCGAGTTACTACCTAGATCTGTTTGCTATCAATGTTCAGGTTTGGTAAATAACATTCAATATGCTCTAATCAAGCTTTCTTTAAATAAGTATTTAGAGAGGTTTGATCTTTGGGAATGATTTTATTCCTCACAGTGCCTTACTTCAGAGAAATGTAATACTGCAAGAACTCTCAGAAGCCTCTAACAAAGCCATTTTGATAGCTGGGGCAGGGGAGGGGTAGGGATTGAGTGCTTACCGGTGGTCAGTGACTTGAATTGGTGTTAAAGCTCACATTTGTGTCATTACTGAGGTTTCTGTACTGACTGCTAGATAGATGTTCAGCCTGTTTTGTCTGCATCTAAAATATTTGGTTACCTTCCTCAGGCATAAGTCTGGTTATTTTGCTAGTATTCACTTTTTGATGTGGCTAATCTTACCGGCTCACATTCTTTACAACTGATGTAGCAACAAGTCCATTTACTATATCTGGAACGTTCTGTGAAAGACAATTCAGGTATTGCTTTGCAAGTTTTTTTGGCTTCACATTTTCAAATCTAATTTAAACTGCTGCATGGATTAAAAGGTCACACTTCTTCCAGATTCCACACGGTAAAAAACCCAAACTTTTCTGTAGTTGCATCTATGTAGGCAAATTCAGGAGCCAGTCTAAGGCTAGAGCATGAGATGAAGTTTACCAGCATGGTAGTTGCAGGGCTTGTTTAGGTGTTGCCTGCAGAGGTACAACCAAATTTACATTGAAATGGAGATGTGGTTGTAGCGAGGTCCAAGGACACAGAGCAGTTTTACAGGCGTTTTGGTCTGAGCTTCAGTGCTGAGACTAAGCAGTCAAGACTTAAATTCCTTCTCCAACAGGTTGGAGTTACTTTTTTCCAGTGCCCAGTTAACTTACACCGTCCTTCCTCTTTAAATACAAAGAGCTTTTCAAACCTGTTGAATGTCTTAGATTAAACCAGATTGTGCTGTGAACATGAGTCATTACAGATCATTCTGCACATGAAGCTGTGCTCTCTGGGTGGATACTGAAACTGATAGGGCTTGACAAATTCAAAGAGCTGCAGGACTTCCCCTTTTGTTCCTTTCCAGGAAGGCATCATTTCACCTGCTCACCCAGTAATGCCGTTAAAACTGGTAATTTATAGCCTGCATCTGGTCATTTGGGATGAGGGCTGCAGCAGCATTAGTATGTTGTCAGCTCTTGGAAAAGCAGGTGGGGAATGTGTTAATTGTTGCCATCAGCACTGATACTCCTCCTTTTAGGCCATCAAGGGGTTGCTGTCTTGTGAAGATTCCCCTCGTGGTTGATTCTGACTCAGCTTCTGTTTCCACCCCCACCTCGAGGATTTTACCAGTGGCCCGATGGAGACTGGCAAGTCTCATTTGGGAGGGTATGCTGTGCCACTCCTAGAGATGGGCAGAGCCAAAGCATCCTCAGTGCCACAGCAGATCTGTCCCAGTTCTCCCATGGCTGTTTGTCAGGGGCCAGGCAGCTGGCTGCAGCTCAGCAGGACAGAGCAGATCAGTTGGGGCAGAGCAGGCGAGGGGCACAGTAGCATTAGCGTTGTACTGCGGTTGTTTGAGATCTGCGTGTGGGGCTAATTTTAAACACTGGTTTCGTGAAGCTTCCAAGAAGTGGAAGTGGTTAAAAGTTTCTTGGGTTAACTGGTACATGAAACTTCTCTTTATAGGTTTGTGCTGTAAACAGCTCATCACTGCCACAATGACATCTTCAAGCTCTGCCCAGCATCCAGCAGCTGAGAATGCCTGCAGAATCACACTCGGACAAGTTAACCAGGTAATTATCATTCCCACTTATCTCAGTAATTTCTTCCATCAAATCAAAGCTAAGTACATTAAAGTAAGGAGAAATTAGCCTGATGGAATAGGGCTTTTATCCTGAAGGAATTGTGTTAGCCTTCACTATCAGACCATGCATTTATGAACATTTTTAAAGGGGAAGGAGGGGAACAAAAAGCTATTAAAACAGGCCATACAAGAAATTGTATAATGCATGGTTTTTTGCTGGACCTGTACTTGAAGAATTCCACATACACCATTCCTCCTAGTGCTGGACTCTGACAGTTGTACTGGAGCTTTGTAAGCTCATACACTGAACTTTGTAATGCATCCCCATGCCTTGTCTGGAGTCGGGCAAGCACTGAACATGTACTCCCATTATTGACTATTCCTAGAGCGTGCCTGGAACAAGAAGTTGTAGCTGTGAGCCAAGGTCAGTGTGGCTGGTGTGTGGTTTGAGTATAGGAGCCTGGCTCTCTCACACTGTGTTGGTAGTCAGTCAGAAGAGGAATTTGCAAACAATAACTGGAGAAGTCTGGTCTAAAAAGCAGGAAGGTTTCTCTAAGACAGGCATCCAACCTTCCAGAGCCAATTTGTAGCAAAAAGCTTCCCCACAATATGAGGGGATGTGGCAGGAGTGGAAATTAGCCCACAGAAAATGAAGAGATCTTCCCATTGGAGGCTTAATTTGGAAGCTTTGAAATGTAGCCAAGTCCTGTGTGGAATTGATGTATATGCTTATTTATTCAACTTGCTCTGCATGAAGAAATAACTAAATAGGCTCTGATATTGGTAGGAAAATATTGATTGTCAACACTCAGTGTCCCAGGCAGTGTGGAATAAACACTTCCATTTTGGCTGTACTGTAATAACTAAGGGCCCATTTTAAAGTGATCAAGCTAAGTAGGTTGCTTCTTTAATCAGCAAGAGATGTATAAGAAGTTACTTCAAAACCCATTTGAGAGTGGTCATTAGAGAAAGGAATGAATGCAAACACATAATTTCATCTTATTAAAAATCATGTGCTGATACAAGCACTTATTTCAGTTGTGCTGAGCTTTTTTTTTTTCCCAAGTGAAAAAGCTGTTCTTCAGAAAGAGACTGGGGGCTGGACATGAGCTGTTCTGTTTGAGCTTGAAAATGATTTAACAAACATCACAGTGAGAAAACAGGCAGACCAGACACAAAGAAAATGAATTTTTGACAGTATTAGAAAACAATGGAACAAGTACCTTGCCAAGATACTGTCTGATAGCTGAGTGACAAATTATAGTCATGACAGGCAACCAAAACCTCCTTTCCTTACCTTGCATGGGAAAATGGTGCTGCAGCTCAAGCTGTCTCTCAAGGAGATGTTGCAGGGCATGCTTCCCTTGAGAAGGGAAGTGGGGATTGCAATTGCATTTATTTAGGCAGAAAGGAAGGGTGGGTGTGAGAGCCAGCTGAACCCTCCTAGCACTGAGAGGTGAGGGCCTTTCCTGGCTGGCACAGCTGACACGCCTTGAGAGCATAAGGCTTGTCAAAGCGTGGGGGAGACAGCAGTGAACATTGCTTGCTGAGGACTGGAATTTCTGTCCTGTGACAGATGCAGTATCTTGTTTATTAGCATCTGATGGATAAGGAGAACAGAGGAAGAGATTCAGCGTGGGAAGTGTGCGTTGGTATCCAATATTGTACGCAATTGTGTAGCATTTGGAGAACAGTGAGGGCTTGCTGATATTTTTAGGGAACGCAAGGCATCAGATTGTGTGGTGGCACTCTCCTAGGAATTGTTAAGATTCCTGTGGAATAGATGAAGTAGCGATGTAGGGGGGAAGTAGCTATTTAAAACTTGCTACTGTTTTATATAGCATCATCTGTCTCATCTGCTGCTCAGAGCTGCTTGGGTGTGTGGGTGAAACCTAAAGGGGTTGCAGAGCAGTTGCATCGTTCCCAGAGTGCTTTACATTTGATATAATAAAGACTTAGGTTGATGAGTGAGATCCACAGAAAATACAGGTTCTGCTCCTTGGTGTTAATTAACCACACCTTGTGTTGAATGCAGCCTTATTATTATATGCTTATATAGGGATCCTAATAAATACATAAATATGTGCTGCGAAGGTCTGCCCAGAGCAGACCTCATTTGATCACTGGACTGATTGAGAAAATTCAGGCACACTGCTCCCAAAGTGGCAGTCTAAATGCACCCTCATTGCTCCTAAATACATGACTCAGTCCATTTGGTTAGTCACTGCCTAGGACTCCATACCAAGGGTCTGAGTTTCCAATCTTACCTCATGGGATGAATGACATCAAAGTTAATGGGACAATGTGAGTGATTAAAGCCTTTAGAGCTGGCTGCCCAAATTCCTTGCCTTTTTTTGTCTTGCTCTTGAGTCAGAATGATTGTGCTGATTTTCAGTCCTCCTAACTTCTTTTTAAGCATTTGTCCTTGCAGATAAAAAAGCATATCAGCCTCCAGGACGTTAGCCTGAGGCAAGCAGCGTTTCCCCAGGCTTCCAACTCACACCGCCCTTGTCAGCTCTGGGCTTAGTGTGAGGGTCTTGACTTGGGCAGCTTGGCTTTGTTAGCTGTGCTACGCAGGCCCGTGGGCCCGGGTGACGGGCTTTCTGTCATTCAGAACAAAATTCTCTGCTTTGTCTTCTAGGTGCGACCCAAACTGCCGCTTCTGAAGATTCTGCAGGCTGCAGGTGCCCAAGGTGACACCTTCACGCTGAAGGAGGTGGGTTTAGTTTCTGGGCACTGAAACTGGTTGGGACAAACGGCCCTTTGTGGGGAAGGGACGGGACTGGCTTTTAATTTTTTCTGTACTTTGAAAGCCCTATGTGCAAAATAGGGATACCTTACCCGTAGGGCTGTTGTGATTTGGTTGATCATAAATTGTCTTGAGACCTCCAGAAGGAATTAGAATAGGAGTGTGAAATATTAAAGAAAATTATCCTGGAAAACCAGAAACTTCTTTGCAGAAAGGAGAGATGGGGTGGGCCGCATTCCTGAGAGCCTGTAGGAGAGTCTGTTCTATTGTCTTACTCTCTGCTCAGTGCATGAAAGCCTTAAAAATTGAATTCTAGTTGGTATTTTTCTTTAACTTTCCTTTGAAATGGCTTGTCAGCTAAACCTAAGAGACCATGTGAATTCATTTATTTTAAGATTAAAATGCAATATGTGTACAAGATTAAAAAAATGACACTGACTGTGATTTACAGGAGTATCCTGTCTGCAAAGAATTAAATGCAGTGGTTTTCATTATGAATGTGTCAAATATTCCAGCAGAGCCCTGTGACTTATTTTAAACACTTATGCATTTAAATAACTTATTTAGCTTCTAAAAATTTTTGCAAAAACAAATTGAATGGTTTAAACGGGGGGAGCTGAGTATTAAATGCAGGTTACTTGTATAGATTAACATCTTAACGCAGTGAAGTCAGTTTTTTCTGCAGCGAATGGAGTAGTGTTTGCAACTTTTTCGTTGACACTCTCTCATTTGGGAGGGTCACCCACTTTGGTGAGTAATGGGGGGTGGAACCTGCCTATGCTGTGCTTAATGCACTGTGCTTTCTCCTCTTGTGCTCTGGATTCCTCACCGTAGCTGGCGGTGTCCGCTGGCTCTCGGGGGATGTTTCCTCTCCATCCTTCTTTGTGATACTAATGCACTTGCTGTTGCTTCTTGCAAACTGCCTCCTGAGGGACAGCACTGTAACCTGTAGTCGTCCTTTAGTAATGGCTTTAGTAATGGATACCTTCTGCCTCCTCCCCACCCATTTCCTGCTCTCCTCTGAGCTGAACAGCAGCAGTCTCCATTTGCAGCGCTCACCCAGGGACACTGCCCAGATAAAAGTGTTATCACCCACGTGGTGTTTCGTTTTAGCGTGGGACAGCAGAGCGACTTCTTTTTATCCATCTTTGATTCAGTTTTCCTTCTTGTCAGGGGTTAATATTTACAAACCTTACAGCAATATGGTAAAACATAGCTCCCCCTTGGTTTGGAGGCACCGACAAATTGCAGATGTGCATCATAAGCAGGTGCTATTTGACACGCACTGTCTGGGGTCACAGAGGGAAGTATCATCAACTACAGCAAATTTCCAGGGTCTTTGGTGGTTTGGTTTCAACTGCAGGTATGGCTAATGGTATGTTATGTATCCCCAGGTTATGCATTACCTAGGACAGTATATAATGGTGAGGCAGCTATATGACAAAAGACAGCAGCACATGGTCTATTGTGGAGGAGATCAGCTAGGAGAACTGCTGGGACTGGAGAGCTTCTCTGTAAAAGATCCAAGGTAGGAAAAAGTGACCTTTAACGTATGTTGTGTTATAGACGTGGCTGAGACCGGAGACTCTCGGTGTCACTGTTCACTGTCGATAAACCTCCATGAATACCGAGGGCCCTGCTCAGTGGCTTATTGCTAGTGCATTTGACAAGTTTGAGTATGGCACTTTTGTTCTGAAGAGACGGTTCTGAATGCTCCAGGCGGAGAGCTGCTTGAGGTGACATCTTTTCCCCTTTTTGTTTTTACATCTCAGGCCCTTAATCTCACGTTTCAGTGGAAATCTGCATGCTTCAGCTAAGTTCTGAGCTAGACTTCTCTGCAGCAAGCATTTAGGAGTGGCAAAAACCCCCCACTGCCGTTTGCAGTGTGTCTCTGGATAATAAAAGAGAACTTCTGTCCCTGGTTTAAAAGGGTGATGCTGTTGGGTTTTGTGAGCGTAGTAACTGTTGCCTTCTTTCCCACAGCCCAGTCTATGACATGTTGAAACGGAACCTGACTTCTGCTGCAATAGCAGGTAGGTTTGTCACAGTATGGGCAAGTACATTCAATATAATGTTGATGTAACTTGGGTAAGTAATGATATTCAGAAGAGAGAAATGTTTCTGAAGTTGTAACAAACTGCTCATGAAGGCTTTGACAAGACAATCTCTTGAGTATGTGTCTTTCCTGTGTCCACCATCAGTAGCTGTGATATGCAATCAGTTAGCTGTTTGAGTAACGTGGCTGCCCATAAGCAGTGGCCGCACCTCGGAGCGGCAGACACACTGTCTGGGAGCGCGCTGGCGGAGCTAAATACTGTGGCTGTACAAATTAATGTGGCTCAAGTATCCCGTCCAAATCATTATTGATTTCTCAGTCTTTTCTCAGTTTCTTAGCACACTGCAACGTCTTGCTCTCACCTCATTTTATACCTTCATAGTCTTGAGACTGAATGTAAGAATGCTGGAAACCCAGCTGAGGTCTGCAAGCCAAAGAGGTCTGGATTCTAATCAAAGACTTGAACCTTTAAAGGTCACTGCTACTTTCTCAGCTCACAAGAGAAATCAAATCTATCTACATCAACAGTCCTTCAGTCATAAATTAAAATTTATTTCTTAAGTTAATCTCAGCTGATGGCTTCCTTGCAGCCAATTTCCACTGAACGGCTGGTAATCTTGATTTGAAATAAAAAAAATTCTGATGAAACTACCAAATGTGCAAAATATGAGGGAGCTGCACTGGGAGAGTTGTGGAGTCTTGTACTGTACTTCCTGGGGTCTCTAAGTAGATAATATGGACTCCGTTCTTCATGAGGGCTTAGTCTATGTTTGCACACATACATAAAAGCTTGTGCAAGTTTAGAAACTGAGAAAACATGGCCCTAAAGTGCTTAGTCCTCTGCTTTGAGCCGTATAATGGTGTCTCCGAGGTCCCCCTCCTTTCTCCATTTTATATAGACGAATCTTCCTAAGCGGACTCGCCTAAACACGTTACCTACAGAATAACTGTGTGAGTGCTGTTTCCCTCGCTGGTGATGCCCTGGCCTCTTCCCCATAGGCAGTGTATGTGGAGAGCAAAGGATCCCAGCGACACACTCCTCTCTCCTCTCTGCTCTGTCCCCTTCTTGGTGTGCGCACGTTGGCTGCGTGTGTGTGCCTGGGTGCGCATGTGTGGTCCGCTCATGGTGTAACTATTTTTAAACCTGCCAAAGGAAGTCCTCTTCCTCTGGGGAGGTGATCGCTGAGTTATACCACCGTGTCTGCATGTGTGTGCGTGACTGTAAAACGGAACAAGCTTGGCAGACCAAACCTTTCACGAATACATAGCAAGGGTGACTCTAGGTATTGTTTTTCCTTCGTCACAACATGGGAATAACTAGAAGTGTCGCAGGGCTCAAAGAGGTCTTCGTCTTTTGTGGTGTGTAATAGCTGCTTGTGTTCATTAGCCAAATCAGTGCTTACCAGCACATCATTTTGCAGCTTATCTCAGCCACTTCTTTAAAGTATGCTTGTAGAAAGAAAAGTGACTGCGGTACATCTTGGTAATAAAGTCGAAGCTCTTAGACAATACTCTTTACCAGATGGTGTCCTTACTTGGCTAGCTTTCGCTCAAGGATGACTCACATGAGGTGTATTTAGGAATACCTCACTTTGGGGACGTTTTGCGTTCAGTTTCTAGTCTGTGTTGGCTTGGAAAAAGGAAACCTTGCAATAAGCGCAGTGTCTTTTCACACAGTGTTTAAGGCTAGTTTGCATTATTTATAAAGTGTTAGAGTCACAGAATCACAGAATAGAATCACAGAAGGATAGGTCTTTACCTCTTCTAATGCCCCTGCTGAGCCAAAGCAGCTACAGATGAGCCAGCTGGCTTCTGTTTTCCTTCAGGTATTAAATAATCAGTGACTGCAGGAGCTGTAGGGCGACGGAGGGGAAGAAAGGAACGCTGAACTAATGCATGGAGGGCAAAGAATGTGGGATAGAGCCACCTCATTTTGTGGTCCTGTGTTTTGGTCCATTTTATGGACCCCTTTGTGGTCCACTTTTCTGCCTATAGCAGCAGTTCTCAGTGTTGTTATCTCAGTGCCACGATCCGTGGCGTGAATCAGAGTGTTCATGTCTGCCTGGCATTCAGCAGGGAATTTCTCTGTTAAATTGAAAGGGGAGCAAGCAGGAGCCATCCATGCACCGTTTGTTCTCTAGCAAGTCATTCTCTTTAAAGGGTAGGCTTCCTAAGTGCAACTCTCCTATTATGTAGAAAGATTCCTGTTAATTTGATTGTTCTTGCTATTTAGGTTGGCCTTTTAATTAACTCTTGGGGCCAGCATAATCGTCTGGATTAAATTGTGTTACGGATATGTACACAGTTACCCGGGAAAGAGCTTGCTGTGCATGGAATTTTCCCTTCTTTAGTCTAGTCATTGTTCTTCATGCCTGCACCCTTTAAGAAAGGGGTTTTTTTCCTGTCTCAGCTTAAGCTGAAAGAAATGGGTGTTCTCAGGTATTTATAAAAATCTTACTCTTCTCTGTTCACCTTCTTCAGCATGGACCTGATTCAGCCTTCAGGTGAGAGTCCCCATGCTCTGCTGTTGCTCTGGGTTTCTGCCTCCGTGCAGATCTCTTGCGTAAAGGACGTAGAGCTTGTGACGGCAGGACAGCCTGTACAAAAAAGAATAGTTTTTCACATTAGGAAGAAGGTTCTTGCATGCTGTGAGGTTTCATCAGGCTTCGTCTCCGAGGAGGCACAGGCTCTGTATTCCTTAGGCGAATGCCTCCATGTGTACCTGGCGAAGCCTGGGGGATACTGGAGCAGTGCCTCTGTAGGAGATAGCCAGCTCTCTAAGGAAGAAAGGGCTCCCTTTCTCTTAAAG
This sequence comes from Psophia crepitans, assembly GCA_013399095.1. NCBI lineage: Eukaryota > Metazoa > Chordata > Aves > Gruiformes > Psophiidae > Psophia > Psophia crepitans. Next base: position 39,619 of record VWZZ01002509.1, read on the forward strand.
GGTTACTTAGAGGTCTGCCAAGCCTGGCTCGTTGGTTGCTTGCTGAAGACCCTCTGTGTTGTGAGAATGGTTATTACCAGGGAAGGTTTTTTCTTTTGTTTTACCTGCCATCTAGATGCTGCACAGAATCTCGCAAGGGAACAGAGCGTCGATAAGCCAAGCCAAGACCAGCTGAAGGTAAACCCACTGCCTGGTGGTTTCTTTTGTTGTACAGAGTGCCCCTTCTCTGTACCTGTGCATGGTGGACTGCCAGAACTTTGTGCTGCTTGGCTGCCAGGTCCTCACCTTCCTGAAAAGTTCTTGGAGTCCACAGAGCAGGGACAGAGTGACCCTTCTCTGTTCTCCTCATAACAGAGTACCAGTCTCTGAGCGCGTTTCTCTGGGGTGTAGCACTTCTAGTCCTCAGTTCCTCCAGCGTGCTCTGTTTTCATGTCTTTCCCCCTCTCTCCCATCCCCTCTCTGAGTAGGCATTGCCAAATAATTAAGCTTTCTAAAATGCGTGAACGAGTTTTGTGTTTAGTAGGATTGTTTTCAGAAGCTCTCAGGCAGAATCTGAAACCTAGGAAAAATCTTTGCAAATTCAAACTTGTTTCCAGGTATATTTTGGGATTAAGGTGGTCTGATCCGGAAGGCGTCTGTTCACGTTGAGGGCCAGAGAGTCACAAAGATCACAGCGTTACTGCATTAAAGATGGCAACTTTTGGACTTTTGCCACCCTTAAGATTTTTCCTAGGTTACAAATAAGTTGTTTGTGCTGATTACAGATGCATTAGCCTTAAAGGGTTCATAGTGTGTAGTTTTTGTTCAGAAACTTTTTATTTCTCTTCATAACTTCTTGGTCTTGTACTGCAGCTGGTGACTCGGAATAGAAGTGCTACATCCCCTTGTCCCTGTAAGCTCTGATGGGCTAACATCTGGTTTTTTTCCTTCCTTCGTGCAGTTTAGCCCTCAAGAAGGTTCTGACACTGGCGTCATGGAGGGTGAAAGCAATGCTTCTGCTTTGTCTACCTCAGAGCAAAAATGTGAGAATTATGAAGGTGAGTGAAGCTTTTCCGCAGTAACACGATGTTTACGAGCTCTTCTGCTCCTTCTCCAGTGTGACAGGTTGAGCTCAGCATCAGCAGAATGCTGGAGGAGGGTGTTGGCAGACTAATAAAAACCTGTTGTGGAATATAATCTTTAAAAACCATCATTTCATGCTAAAGATTGAGAGAACCGCAAAGTTCACCAATGGTATTTTATGATAGATGTGTTTTCTAGCTCGGATATTTGGTCTCATAAATAAACAAACACTTTGAATAAAAAGGCAGGTTAGGCCCCAAAAGCACATCTATCACTAAACAATGCCATGAAAAATCTCACAGACCTTGCTGAAGGGTATTTTAAATGCTGAAATTATTCTTGTATCTATTTATCTTCCCAAGGGACTCTCTCTGATTACATAGAACACAGCCTGAGCCATCTACAGTCATTACCTGCAAACCAATCAGGGAACTGAATAACAATGGATTATTTTTTTTTTTCCTATCCAGCTTAAGTATAATACAGCTCCTTCATATTTAGGCATTTCCTTTGTTTTAATGTCTGGGGATTTCTTGCTGGTTCACTCATATGGATTTCTGATGTTACGGAAGCAATTTTCCTGTTTTTCTACTTTCTATTCTCACGTTGTTCTCATATCAAGGAGCCTGATTTGTAAAACCAAATCTTCTTTGCAAGTGTGGGTATTTCCAGACCACGTGAGAGCAGAAGATATTTTCCTGGCTGCATGTACAAAGGAGGTAGAAACAGTCCTTGTCTGTGCCTTTGAAACTCCTGGCACTGGAGAGAGAGAGATTCAAGGTTATCTTGAAATTCAGGCTGCTGAGTTTAGGATCATAGACTAAACAGCACAGGCTAAAACGGAGGCTGAAGCGTGGGGTTATGGCGGACGGATTCTTACCTTCCTGCTTCCTATTTTGAGCCTGGGTTCAGAATTGAGGAGCTCCCATCACTGGAAATTTGAACCGAATTCAAACCAGTTCTTTCTGCATCTTAAGTCACTCAGGAGATCCACTCAGTGTTGGCTTGGGTAGAGCTCTGGAAGAAGAGTTTGTGTTTTTGTATTGAGTCTTAAGGTAAAGGTAAAGAGAACCTGTACTATTATAGAGACACTGGGAACACTGGGATGCTTCTCAGACCTCTGATGACTGTGCAGTGACTATTTCGCCAGGTTCGCTTGGGTAGATACACGAGTACGGATGTGCGGCAGGTCTAACATCCCCGTGCGCTCATACAAACCCCAGAGTTCTTGGCAGTAACTGGCTGTAAGGAGCAGGAAAGATTTCTGAAATGAGATGGGGCCAAATTTTTCTCTGCTAGTCTCTTAAGTGATGTAGGTGTGGCATGACTTAGATTCTACTTGGCTCTTACAGACAAAGACTTAATAGAAAACCTCTCTAAAAGCAAGAAGCCTAAACTGGACCTAGTGTTTGAGGAATGGGATGTAGCTGGTCTTCCATGGTGGTTTTTAGGCAACCTCAGAAGCAATTACGAGTCCAGAAGTAATGGATCAACAGATATTCAGACTAACCAGGTGTGTAGACATTTTAAGTAGGTGCGCTGTATTCTTTTCCTCTCCTCTTTTGGGTTCCAAGTAAATAAAATATTTGTGTTCTTTCTTTCCCCTTCCCACTCCAGGATTTCCAGCCTCTCCCTTGTGTGTTCCTGTCCCAGCCTTTCACATCAGGTGGTTGGTTACCTTTAGTGTTCTTAAATAACCCAGGCACTGTCTGAAGGCTGCGTTCAGCCGCTGGAGTTCCTTCTGCACTCCAGAGCATCGGTTGTATTTCAGGAGTTGCCCCTCTTCTGGGTTGAAAGTTGCTATTGCAGATGGCTCTAGCGTGGTGGCCAGCTGCTGCGTGGCCGGCTAGCAAGGGGAATGAGCGTAGCGTTGCTTGTAAAAAGGGGTGTCTTTGTGAGAGTAGTGAGCTGCCCCTTTCTCTCCTAGGGGTGACTGGAGAAGCTGAGGAGGTTCTTAGGAGAAGGGGAGAGGCATCTGCTGTGGTGATGGCCGCGCTGCTGGTACTTCTGCCGCTGCTAACCTGAGCGCTGAGTGGTCTCTTCTGTTTCTTCTCCCACAGGACATAGACACTGCCGTTGTTTCGGATACTACTGATGACTTGTGGTTCCTCAACGAATGCCCGTCGGATCAGAGCAGTGCTGCAGTCAAGGTGGAAACGGTTGACTGCGAGGAGGTGAAAGAAGGTGACAAAAAGGTACCTCTTCGAACAGCCACAATGCGCGTGTTCCACGGGTCGGCCTTGGTCAGCTGATCTCGTGGAAGTGCAAAATCCTTTGCTTTTTGTCTGCCTTTGGTGCTGTGCTGGTTTGGGAGGAGCTAGGTCTGTAATCATCCAGAGTTTAAACTGTGTTTAGAAAAGGCTGTCACCATTCCGTACGGGGGGTTATAGCTTTCCTGTGTAGTTGGATCTGCGTGGATTTTGGTTTAAATGCATTTATTTTCAAGGCACAAACTCAACTTAAAGTCAATTAAAACTCCACTGTATTTCTAGCCAACATCTGCAAGGCTAATAAATGAAGAGGAGGAAAATCTCCGTTTGTGTTGTGTTAGCATTCGGCATAAGGCTGAGTCTGCTAGCTGGGATGGTAGGAGGATTGGTCACAAGAGTAATTACTCAAAGGGGTGTTAAAAGGGTTGAGTTCATGATTCTTCCATGGAAATGAGTAGGACTGCTCAGATGTGTGCGTGTTTGATTCTTGTGTGCATCAGAGAGAGGTATGAGTTGTCCAGAGGAATATTGCCTGGGGATAGTTACTGACAGCAACTACTGTACATAAAATGGCTTTTCAGTCACTTGTAGAAATAGTTTAATTGTCGCGGCGATTATTTAGCCATTTTAATTTTACAGTGCTAGGTACATCATAACACGGACTGCACCCCTCTAATAACGCTTCCACTCTTTCCAGGTGACCGAGGATGTGTGTTTGCATGACTTGGAGGATTCTCAGTGCCTAAGTGATGACACAGACACAGAAGCTGCTTCTGAGGTAGGCATCCGTTAGGCCAGTGTTCCATCCCAGCTGTAGTTGGAAAAAATTGTCCTACGGCTGCTGCTGGTTGTGGTAGGAAAAGCTGATTCTTGTATGGGTTTCAAAGGCCAAGAAAAGCAAAAAATCAAGCAGAAGAAATAATCCCTTTTTGTAACCTACGTGAAGGAAAGCTGCATAGGGCTCTGTTAAGGTCTAAACTGGATGGGCATTGAGCACTGGCAGCCCATGAATGCTCTGACCAGAGCAGTCCTGGGACTCGGGTGATTTCGGCCACTTTTTGTGGCAGTGGGAGAGAATTTATACATGCGGGAGCTAGGAGGGGGTTTTGACTAGGAGATTAAAGTCCTTGTTTCTACATGGTTCGTCCCTGTTGTACCAGGGTAATGTAGTGCCAGCATGGGCAGCCGCTGGCTTTTTACTCATGATTTCACTTGTGCCGTCACACGCTCAGGAAATGGATGAAGATTAGGCCCTCAGCAGCACAGTCAGTCTAATGCTATATAAAGTTAATATTAACAATATCCACACATGCTTTAATAAGGTTAATTCTGTATTGTCCTCGGACAGGAAATCTGGGGTATATTTTTTGGCAGATCTGGAAATCTAAAGTAGGCACTTTGTAATCACTGAAGTGCTCCTATTAAAAAAAATAAATCTCATTAGTGGAAATTTCTGTTTCAGGATCAGAGTTCCACTGAGTCCTGGGCATCCAGGCCAGCTCTGAACCTGTCACGTGTTTTGTGGTACTCTCTGGTATGAGAGGAGACTCCACTTCTCACCTCACCCTGTTTTCTGAGGTACTCGTACGGCCTTTGTCAGGCGGAGAGCCTGCGTACCTGCTGGTGTAACGGCATTACCCTTGCAGTGCCTCTCTGAGGGCAGAGCACAGCTCTTTTCCCTGTTTAAATGAAAAAACGAGGTGGAAGGGGAGAACAAGCAGTAATTATTGGGCTGTCACCCCTCCCCACTACCCCATTCCTCTTCTGAATTTCCTCATGATAGATACTGAGAGACATCAAATTTGTGTTCTTTCATCTGTCCTTTTTTGCTCGCAGTCCTGCAGGCTGCCTTTTGAGGTTTTGTTGTAAGTCAGCGAAAGCGTATTGTGATACTCTCTGCAACTGATGGCACCCAAATTTTTTAGCCTAATTTTCTAGACCGTACGTGCTCAACTAATGGAGATGCCCCTGGCATCGGACAGCTGAATCATAGCTCTGAACTTGGGCAGCCCTTGCTTTGTGGCGTAATTAAGTAAGCCACTATTAGTTGAGCAGATTCAACAGATGCTAAGTGATTAGCGAGTCTGGGAAATATATTCCTGACTGATTCCAGGAGCTCTACCCTTGAATTTAGAGCGAGATACTGAAAATTCAATAAACTGCACAGCTTGAGAACATTGTATTCTTCCAGAGTGCTGGAAGGACAGGTTTTAATGCTTAAGGGATCTGCATCTGTAGAACGCACAGGGGAAGTCAAATTCTCTTTAGGCTTTCTGAGGTGCTGCTAATCAAACTGGCAATCATGCATTCACAAGCTCATACTTTGTAGTAAATGTTGTTTTTTGATGAAGCTTCTTCACTGCTTTTCCAGTGTAGAGGAAACGAGTCGTACGTTAGAATACACTAACTTGCTGCTGTTTTTGTCTGCCTCAATCGTTCCTCAGGACTGCTGGCAATGCACCAAATGCAAGAAATTTAACTCTCCAGGCAAACGGTACTGTTACCGCTGCTGGGCCTTGCGGAAAGACTGGTACTCAGATTGTCCCAAACTGGCTCATTCGCTTTCTCTGTCCAACATTGATGTCATGCAAAACAAAAATGATGATGGAGGAATAGATGTCCCGGACTGCCGAAGGACTATTTCTGCTCCAGTTGGCCAACCCAAAGACCTGTACATGGTAGAAAACAAATCACGTGTAGATCCCTGCAGCTCTATTGAATCTCTGGATTTGGCACGAGGATGTGAAAGCAAGGAGTCTCTCTTGCATTTCACTGAGCATAAAAAGGAGGAAGAAATACAGTCTTTAGAGAGTATAAAAAAATTACTGAATCCTTGCTTCTTATGCCATCACAGACCACGGGATGGCAATATTGTCCATGGAAGGACTGCTCACCTTGTGGCCTGTTTCAAGTGTGCAAAAATGCTGAAGAAAAAGAGATCGCCTTGCCCAGTGTGCAGGAAAGAGATTGAGATGGTGATCAGGATCTTTATGGGGTAGTTGTGCCAGTTCGGGCCTTCTCCACCAAAAGATAGCACCCAGGTTTTCTTGCACTCACAGAAACCCTTAACTTCAGAGCTTGGCCAGTGAATACCAAAGAGAATTAAGATTCATATCTGACCAAGAACACTGCGGAATTCTCTCCATTAAAGGAAGCAGCATCTACTTTTCGATATCCATTGAACTCAAGCCCATAGGGAGCAGGGAATAACCAGCGTGTTGGTATCAATGCCCTAGCTTTGAAATTGTCTAAATGTTCTAGTTTCTGTTCAGTGATGTCACTAGGATTCTCTGTTCTGACAGCTGGTCCTTGCAGAACCAAGTTTTGGAAGGAGTTAACAACTGTGGCTCTTGGAGTGGTACTCTCCAGTAAGTCAAGCCCCGGGTGATGCCTTCTGAGGGGGAACTCTGCATCCAAGACAGATATATGCAGGGGTGGGAAAGGGGGGCGGGAGGGAAGGGTAGACTGAGGGGTTTGCAATTTAGATAAGCCATTTCTGCAAGGATCGGTTCTCCTGAGGGCAGCGAGAAGTAAATAACCTGGTTTCTCAATTATTTTGGTTTCATTTAATGTAGGTTTGTTAGAGAAGGTGAAGGTCCTCTTGCTCCCAGATTTGAAGTTAAGTCCTCCCAAACTTTTAATCCGTAGCCATCTGGGGTCACAGATCAGATAGCAAAAGAATAGTGTGTTGTGTTTTGCTTTGTTACTGGATCTTTTAATTTCTATTGATTCTTTTTTTCATTTAAATACAGTTCTACATCATCTTGCATAGCTTTGATGAAGCCTGTCCAACGTTAGCTCAGAATCTGGGCTGCCAGCTGGATGAAATCAGAACAGCTCTGTGCATGTTTGGGGATGTTCTCCTGGCTCCGTGCTTACAGCACCATTGCACTCCTACCTGCCTCATCTCTTCAGGCCAGTTTAGAGTGAAGATGCTTATTTTAGAGTGCGACGTGGCTTTAAGGACAGGATAGGGGCCTTCGAGAGGAAAACAGTAATTCCTGTAAGGCACCAATTGCAGCTGGCTAGTCCATGGGCTGTGCTTGGTGTTAGTTTTTTTTAATTTTAATTTTCTCTCCTGATTTTCTTTCCCCATGCTTTAACGCTTCAAATCTGTTTGCAGCATTTACATCGTCCTTCAGAGCTATGCGTGTTTGCTCTACTAGCTGTAAAAACTCAGCTAGAACTTGCAGTTTAAGACCATCTAACCCTTTTCTGAGATCGTATGCTAAAGCGTGCTTGGATCTTCCTCAGCCTTCCAGCTCTCCAGGGCTTTGGAGGGCTGGCACCACGGAGCAGTGGCAATAGTACCTTCGCCTTTCAGGTATGCAGGCATTTGAGTTCAGTATAGTGTGTACAATAAACCCTGTTTTCTCAGCTTCTCTATAATTCCCTCTCTAGTCTAGGAAGTACACCTGAGGACAAAAAAGAGAAGGTAGTGCTCATACCTTGGTGCTTCTCTGGGCTGTTTCCCCCTTGGTTTCCACGCTCCTTGTGCTGGTGCAGCCGTGCAGGCATGCGAGTGGAAGGGCCCAGCAGACCGTGATGGTCCGAGTTGTTTCCCTGCAAAGATATCGGAGTAGGTGCTGTGTGCAGTCGCTGCCTATCGCTGCCAAAAGTCAGATCCACTTTATGTTTTGCATAGTATTGTGATTATTTCTGTGTTGGCTGTAATTTAGACTGTTATTGTTGGCTGTTATTTACAGCTGTATTTTAAAGATCGGAAGCTAACCATCTGGAGTTTTGGTGCACTGTCTATAAGTCCATGGGAATCAATCCAGATGGAAAAGATGACTTATTGCTCCCTTAACTAAAGGGCTGTTAAATTGCTGGTGATGCACTTTAATCATGCTAAGCTCAGCAGCGTTATCGCCTGGAATCATGGAAGGGGTTTCCTGCGAGGTAGTTTCTTTCCTTTTAAGGGTCTCTGGCTCAACAGGGTGCGTTGTGGCACTTTGTGGCACTTCTGAATACTGTGAATTCCCCCTTGCTCCAATTACTTCTAAGAACCAAATGTTTTGCTAAAAGCAGTTTTACTGAATTGTTCAGATCTGGCTGCACTGAAAAACATGTAATTTGTGTTGACAAAAAAAAACCCAAAAACTAAAAAAGGAGGGTTTAAGTTCCAGTTGTGGGGTTGAATATCCCTACCAAAATCCTGCTGAGATTTGTGTGCAGCTTCTGTTGTTAAATGAAAGTTGTCACTGTGGCAGTTTGTGATAAAAAGCAAATCTGCAGGTTGACTTTCAGTGTGACCATCTTCGTACCTGTGACTTCTCGTTCAGTGTAACCCTGGTGTTTACAATGTGCGTTTGTCAAGTTCTTCATTCTTAACTGAGAGAGTCAGCGCACCTAAGGTAGCACAACGTTACGGCTGATTTGCCTTCCTATAGAAGAATAAGCTATTGCAGTGCAAGCACATTGTGTGTCCCTGTAACTGCCCAGGTCGTGGCTGGGGCTTGGAGGGAGAAGGAGGGTTTGGTGCAGGAGAAAGGGAGAAGAATGTTTTATTTCTTTAAGTTAAGCCTAAGTCTAAATAAGCCGAAACTTACTAAGAACTGCTCTTCTGACCCTTGAGGAGGTGCAGACGTGAGGTCTGGGTTGAAGAATGAGCTCAAAGCACTCAGCTGCAGCACTTGCAGTGGTGTCCAGGCGGTGCTATTACTTTCCTTTAACGGATGCAGCAGTTAACGCAGAGTCCTAATGCAGAATCCCATTTTTTGGAGGAGATGAGTGTTTACCCGAGATGGGTGGGAACTCAGGCGTTCTGAATCGGTGTCTCGTAGCAGATGACGCTTCTTCTCTCTTACCGTGGTTTTACTATGAAGTGCAATATGAGAGAAAGGGTCCATGGTAATCTTCAGCAGCCGTTGCTGCCTGCCTCCTAGGAGGACAGCTGTCTTTCGATGCCGGGACTAAAAAAGGGTTATCTGTTTCACTGCTTTTTTTGTTTCCTTCGGTGACATTGCTTGCTGTTCCTCGGGAACCTACTGAAGCCTCATTAGCACAAGTGTCCCTGTAGGTCAGGTTTCATTTACTAGATCCCTCAGCCCAAAGTTTTGGTACCAGTTATCCCTGTATAGCACCGTTCAGCGCGTTATAGCATGGAACCATACGTGTATGTAAACCCTGGACTGGCAGCCAGAGGTACATGCTTTGCAGTTAGTCCTGAAAGTCTTTCCAGTTAAAGTGCCTCTTCTCAGTTACTCTCGGTGACTCTTGTTCACTGACGTACCCAGCGTCAGCCATTCCTTCAGCTCCCTCTCCAGAAACCTCAACGTCCCTCCTCTGCCGAGATGTATTATTGAGCCAATTTTAGGCTAAACACCACTGCTACGTGAATTACAAAGATGCCCAGAGTGCTTATTTGTTCTGAACGGTGGGTGTTCTCAAGACAGCTATGAACTTTCCACCTGCATTACGCATTTATTACGGTGCCTGTGATGGAAACCATAACGCATCGTGGCAGGGTCTGCTCCATCTTTCTGCATCCAACGTGGATTGGATCTGCTACCGAGAAACTCTCCTTGCAGAGAAAAAGTGGCTGTTGGCCAAACGGGAGTAGAAATGGAGTAGAACTGAGCGTCTCGAAGCCCGTGGGGGTAGCTTGCTTTTGCCTGTTCATACTCTGCTTGTTCTGAGCTTCGTCTTCCAGTCCTGGAAGAAAAACCAAAATGCTCTCACTAGAGGCCTTCGGGGAAGGCTGACCGTTTCGGAAGATGCTGTGATCAAGTGATTGAAGAAAGAGCTGGGAGCACTGGTGTCCATAAGCCAAGCAAGGAACTCCTCGAGTACCGTGTGTGTTCTTTGGCCGCCTGGACATGGGCAAGCAGCGTCGGGATCCTTGAAAAGGAGATACTACGAGGCTGTTCTAGCAAGAACAAGACCCACAGGTGATACAGGGGTGATAAGCTGCGTGTTTGGAACAGCTCCAGAACCACGGATGACCTTCAGACAGCAGCTTTTCTGCTCTGGAAATCCTTCAGTTATCTATCCACGATGGCTGGAATTTTCCTTGCTCCTTTGAAAACAAGCAAGACCCTGCTCATGACTACATGGTTACGTCTGGCCAGCAGAACGGTCGGCTGCCGCAAGCTGGGTTACACATCCCACCAACTGGCTCTCTGCACCTTACTGTTATTAACGCAGGCGGCTGCTGTGATTGCAGCCCTGTTTTTGTGTGCTGTTTTACCCTGGCAATGTGCACTTGCTGCCCACACGTCTGTGTGAGTGCCCCACACCTACAACGCCGAGCAGGCGCTCCATGGAAATGTAGCCACTGAGCTTACACTTCTCTTCAGAGTCTACCACTCCTAGAAGGCTCTGAGGATCAGTCAGAAATGTAAAGAAGGCAGAAACACGTACCTCTGGCAAAGATAAAGACTTGCTGTTCTGGAAAGAGTGTTTTCCTGCTGGATCTCCCCAGCACCCATCCCTGCAGCCCGTTGTTCCCGGGTAGATTTGTCTTATCTCTGTGTCTCAATGCACACCCACACAGTCACCGCAGTAACAAGCGGGAGTGCTTGCTAAACATCTGTGTGTTTGCACTATTTAAGAAAAGGCACGTCTCACAAAATTGATGACCTTTTTTGTGTGCTCCACGTAACGAATTTAATTAAATATAGCGCATTCTATGATAATGTAGGTTTATTTTTTCATTTGTACTGCGTTTCGGGAAAGAACTTTAAGTAAAGGCCTGTTACCAGTTAAGCAGCCTGTGATTTTTTCCTGGGTGTCCGCCTTTCCAGGGAGGGAGACGCCTCCCAGGTCAGCTCTGCCTTGCAGTCGGGAGGGGAGGCTGTATGTGAAGCTTGGGCTTCATCTGCGGAGCCAGCTCAAAGCAGCACTGGCCGTGTTGGTTTTAAGCTGGTTCTCCAGTCCCATTGCCACCAACGGCTGTGGCCACTCTGGGTTCCCAGGAGGAGCATCCACCGCCTCGTTTGCTTGTAGTGCCAGGAGGTTCCTTAGCTCTTCTCCAGCTGGTTTTATGCTGGTTGCTTTGCGCCTGGGATGGAAGCAGCCCTGGCGAAGGCAGCGTGCACCCCCTGCACCCCGGTGCGCACAGCTCCCCGACAGGCAGCTCACTAGAGGGCACCCGCTGGCCGTGCACGGCATGGAGCTCAGCTCTCATGTCCTTGCCTTCAGGCTGTACAGACCCAGCTTTTGCAGCATAAATAGGTCGTGCTGAGGGACACTGGTGCTGTGGTTGGGGTTTGGCTTTCCTTAGTTCCCTCTTGGTTTACAGTGCTGGCTGGAGATCTACAGGTTGCATGTAATCGGGGGGAAGACAGATGAGCTCGCTCTGCTCTCTTGTGTTCTGAACTAGCCCCATACATGCCCAGCAGTGATTTATCATGGGTTTCTTGCCAAGGAGGAGATGCTGCTTCATAACCAAGAGCTTGACTGCTTGGTGAATCAAGATAATTAACAATAAAACAATAAAACCCTCCTGTGGTGTCAGAACAGAAGGACCAGAGCTGGTTCCACTCCCCGAGACGAGGAGGGTAGAGTTGGGTGTGTTTGTGCTCCTGCCTAGCTGCCCCTGGTTGTTCCTACACGTGGCTTTAGGTCGGGCTGGTGTCCAAGATCACCTACCCGTTGGCAGACGGCTGGGTTGCACCCAACACCCATCTCCGTTCTGCCCTGCGGCAGCTAGAAGAGCAGCTCTCAGACCTGCTGGTAACCTCTACCAGTCTGCAAACCTGCAGGGAAGTTCCTGGCTCTGCCCCCGCAGCCCTCTGTCTCCGTAACCTTTTCTTGCACCCTGCCAACGAGTCCACCCTGTCCCAACGCGCGGCATAAAGCCGAGCGTCTGTTCCATGTGCCGGCGGGATCCCCCACCCTGGGCACACAGCAGCTCTGCTGGCAGCAGGTGAAACGAACCCTCCCGGCTTGAACAAAAGCTCTTGGAGCGAGGTGGAGTTGCTCACCTCTGACTCTCCTTCTTGTGGGGCTGGCCGGAGATGGCTGTTCATCTCGTGGGGGGAGCAGCAGCATTTCTTCTCCCTCGCAGGTGAAGCCACGGTGCTTTTCTGTTGGGAAGAGAGGCTAGTCTGTATCTTAGAAAATAGAGGATCCTTTTTTGCTATAGCCTGTCAGGTAGCCAGAGCTTGGTGTTCCAGCCCTGCTCAGCTTCTGCCCTTTGAAGCCCCCCCAGCTCACCCTGCCTCTTTTTCCTCTCATCTTCTGTATAAAGTCATTATTTTGGGGCAGCGTTTGCAGCACTCCCAAACTCCCTTAAGCAGTTGCAGGTCTCTGCAGGAGCCCCCGCTAAACCCTCTGCTCTTCAGCTGGTGATTTTCAGTGGGCCGGATTCTGCTGGCTGTTACCCTGAGACAGAGGAGGAAGAAGTGAGGCAGAGGAGGAAGAAGCGCTGCCGGCTCCCAGCAACAGTCTCGCTTCACCCAAACACCTTCCCCGCAATTGTCAGGGACCCAAATGTCGACATCGGGGGGAAAATAAAAGCTCCCTGAACCCCAGCCCTTTGATCAGGAGCCGCACCGCCACCGTCCCAGCCACCAGTACAGACTGGGGGAACCCCCAGAGCCTGTTTGGGGTCTCCAACTGGAACTCACTGGGACTGGGAGCAGGCAGTGCGACACCTCGCCAGCAAAGCGGGCTCAGCACCCCAGGTGGGAGCTGCCGCTGCACAAAAACCAGGGTGGTTTTAAGAAGGAAATGCAGCTTTTAGCAGCTAAAGCCTCATTAATTTGAGGACTGAAACAGCCACGCAATTGGAAACTGGGATCGCAGTCCCAGCAGCGGGTCTGAACGGAGATTAAAAGGAACCAGCGTGAGCCCGCGAGTCGACGGGGTCTGGGGAAGCGGAGGGAAGCGCTGCGGGGGCCGGGCGGCTCTTAGATCTGCACGTACCTTTTGTTTCTGGAGAGCCAGAGCAGCCTCTCCGCGCGTTGCGGCTCTGTGCCGAGGCGGCGGTGCTCTGCCGCGGAGGGGAGCAGGGCCCCGATGGCCGCTGAGCACTCGCCCTTTCCCCGCGCAGCACCAGGCGCATCCCTGTACTGCAGCATCCTCTCGTTCAGCCAGCGGTGAATCGGGAGGGACCTTGTACCAGAGGGGTTTAGCGAGATGCTATAAATGGGATGTAAATGTTCGCATATTGCTTTGAGCGTGGGAACAGCTTTACAAGTGCCAGCTATTGTTATTTTGCTTTGGAAACCGTGTTCTCCTTAGTATCACAGAGAAGAATGCTGGGCGAGCTAGTTAACTTGGGACAATACTCTTATTGTCACCACCAGCAGAGGATCGTAGCCCCTGCTGACACAGCCCTTGGAGCTCTGGGTGTTATTTTTGCTTGGGATAAAGCGTGAGAGCGCACCCTTACTTCTGCCCCTTGCTTGCAGAACTGCGTCCCTAGGAACACGACGTGTCGCAGTCAGGCCTTTAAACTATAAAAAGTGACCCAAACCACCGGGGTGCACGGAGAATACGTTGCTGTGGCTGAAGCCACCAGCCCAGAAACGTTTTGCCGCGGGGCCGTGGGTGGTGCGGGCAGAGCAGGCTCTGTCCCTCGCCCTTAGCTCGGTGGAGGGAGCCGGGGGCTGGTCACGCTTGGTACCCGAAGTGGGTTTAGTGGTGGGAATGTTTGGGGTATCCTGCTCCCCAAGTGCTTGGGTGGGCGCTTTGGGCTCTACCCGACGAGCCGGGAAGCAGGGGGGCTCCCACGGGGTGCCCGCTGTCCCGTTGGGGTGGACGCAGCCTTGCTCACCCTCTCCCACCTCCAGCCCCACCGACCTTCGCCAGGCTCTGCAAGGGGCTCCCCCCCACCCCGGTGCTGAGCTGCAAACACCCAGTCTGGAGTTTTGGGCCTCTGCCCGGCCCCCCCTTGCAGCAGTGCGGGGGGATGTGGCAGCACAGAGCGGCCCCTCTCCCCGCAGGCTCTGCCTGGCTGCTGGGAAGGAGCCGTTTACTCCTGCCTTGGCTGGAAGGGGATATTTTATTTATCTCCTTGGTGACTTTATCTGGATTTAATGTCCTATAGGTGCCACTTTTATCTGTCTTTTCCCCTCTTCCCCTTAACCTTGTTTGTGTAATCACTGTGCCCAAATTAAATATTTACTGTTTTCTCTGTACTGGTGAGCCTCCCAGTTCCCTTCCACTTCCAATTAAAGATTTACTAGGTGGGCATCAGCACTTCTGCAAGGCCAACAAACCACCCCCCCCCCCCACGTTAGATTTTTTTAAGTGCTTCGTTACCGCAGTTCAGCAGAGCACGCCATAAATTCAGTCTAAACCACACCAGCACGCACTCACCCCGCAGCGCCTGGCTTCGTCCGTGCCGAGCCGAGCCTGAAAGCAGCAGGGTGCGAGGAGCAGGACGGCGAACGTCGGCCTCTGGAGGGGCCTCGGGGCTCTGGCTCCCCCCAGGATGCTGGGTGGCGTGAGGGGGACTGGGGAGAGCCCTGCCGCAGCGATGCTGGGCTAAACTGGGCTGCACTGGGCAGGCTCCCACCTCAGCTCTGGTCGGTTTGAGACAGAGCGGGCAGCGATGTGCCAGGCAGGTACCATCCAAGGACAGCTTGCTGCGAGAGAGACAGAAACGGGGGAGTTGCTCATCGCTCTCCTGTAATATTTGTAATTAACCAACTTTATAGATCAGTATTTTATTGGGAAGGTTGTTGGGGTAATTCATGCTTCGAGCATCTTCCCGCCGTGTGAGCGAAGCCTGGGCTATTAGGAATAATGAACTTTTTGCTAGTTACCTTTAGTGAACTAATAAATCTTTAATGCTGGCTGGAAATTTAATAACGGAAATTCGGTCTGTGACCTCAAAACTTCCAGAAAAGGGTGAGGGAAGCAGCCGGAACAAAGCGGCAGGCAGGAGCTCGTGGCACAGCGCCTGAACGAAGCCCGACCCCGGCGGGCTGTCGCAAGGACGCGGCGCTGCAGGGGAAGGACCCGCAGGACCACGCATGGACCGTGCTCAGCACCACCGCGGTCACGCAGCCGTTCGGCAGAGAGCAAGAGAACTGCAGGATCTCCAGGCGAGCCGTTGAGCCGAGGGGTCGGGAGACGCCGTCAGCTCCTGGCCCTTCCTCGGCCACCGCGCCCTGCTGCAATGCGCGCCACGTTTTATTCCCAAGCAGGAGAGACAGCGCTTTTACCCCTCGCTTTTTCCCCACGCCCCCACCCTGGACTTTTTTGGGAAGAGCCCCAGGCTCGGCATCGCCAGCCTCCCCACCACCACCTCGTCAGCAGCCGAGCGGCTGTCAGGGACCTGCATTATTTATCTGCTCGGTAACATTTACTGGGATCTAGTGTTTAATAACTGTCACTCCAATACATCTTTCCTTAATCCCCTCAGATCCATCGCTGTGGCAATTTTAAATATTCATCAGCACAGTTTGTGTGTTCACTGTTAAGGTTGCAATTTTCTTGTAATTAAAGATTTACAAGACACCGCTCAAGATTTAGAAAGGCTTGGCAAAGATCAAAGCTGTTTGGTATTCGCTCGGGGAAGCGCCAGCGCTCCGGAGGTTTTCCGCAGGACCCCGGTGCACAGGGGACGGCGCAGTCCTCCCCTTCGGGTTTGGATATTTTTGCTGTTGCTCTTAAGTGGTTTTGCTGGCTCTCATTGCAGCGGCGGCAGGTTTTGCCTGCCCCTCGCGTCTCCCCGTATCTTGCTGAGTCCCTGCCAAAACCGTATATTCCTGGGGCCTTAGCCAGCCCCCCCGAGCAGGGCCCTGCTTGCCCCCGCACCGCTGCCCGCTCCTGCCGCCACCGCGCTGGGCTCTGCCTTGTTATTCCCCGTTAACATTCGCTCCCCGTCAGCGCGAGCCCTGCCCGCCTTCCCCCGCTCCCAGCTCTCTTCCCGTTTAGCCACGTGCGAATCCAGGATCAATTCTTCCCCCTAATTAAGATTGAACACGGTTCCAGGGTGATGCGGGTGCAGTGAGGGTACCGGGGGTGCCCCACACATCCCATGGGGCGCAGACCCCAGGGGTGGGAGCAGGGTGCTCTGCCTCTTGCTGCCGCTTGCCCCCTGCACCCTCGCTGGGGGGTCGCACCCCGAAGTGCCACCTGGGTGCACACCAGTTTCTTAAGTAATTATTTAAGCCTGTCCAGCACAGGCAGCACGAGCAGAGCCAGCACCCACCTCCCACCAGGACCTGCGGTATCCGCACGCCGCTGGCACCGCCGATGCCTCCTGTGATGCTGCTGCACATCCCCAAGCCCTCGCTCCTCCAGAGCCCCCGTGGGCCATGGGGCAAACCCAAGCTGCAGCCTCATCCACAGGAGCATCCCCTGTGGATGGCTCAGCCACCGGGAGAGGAGCCAGTGCCAGGAAGGGAGCTGGGCTTCCCAAAATCCTGCCTGGGAGAGAGGGGAGGGAAGAGCTGGGAGCAGGCAGCCAGGGCTGTGAAAGCAGGCAGGGCAGCTAATGGCAGGGCAGCCCCGGAGAGGTCAGTGCTTTGCTAGCCACAGACAACTCCATCTGACCTGGTGCCCCCTGTCCTATCCTGCTGCTTCCCATCAGCCTGATTTTAGCCTCAATTGCCCACTTGAACGCAGCTGAATCCATTCACTCGTCCGGCCGAGCTGCTCTAGCAGGGGGCAGGAGCTGCTTCAGCTCTGAAAGCTGGGAAAGGCGACGGGAAATAAATCAGCAATCACGTCTCCTCTGTGACTCCTGCCTTCGCTTCTTCCTTCCTTTGGTGACTTCTGGATGGAAAGGCCAAAGAAACGCTTGTCTGCTGACCTCAGCACGTGCTTGGAAGGGGAAAAGGGGCCAAGGGCTGTAAGTGGCTCCCTGCCTCAGTTTCCCCATCTGTAAGTCAGCGGTAAAGGGGGGGAGGGAGAAGTGATGAAGCGTTTGGAAGGAGAGCTGCTTGCCCTGGAGATTGACAGGTAGATTCTCCTAAAGGTTTTGAAAGCTGCACCTGCCTCATCGTAATGGCATCATGCATATGGATAACCTCGCTGGCATTTCCCAGGGAGGTCGGGTGTTTTAATTTAAGTCATTTTTGAGGAAGTGCCGGAGAGAGGCGGAGAGACCTGCTTTGATTCTCTAACGAACTGATAAATACGTGCCTGTCACGCTCCTCCCAGAGCCTGCAAGCCTTTGGTGCGGGCAGGGAGACGGGCAGGCAGCCCTGCTGCCCAGCGATGGGTGCCCGGAACGGGGCACCTCCACCGCGGGGCCCTCGGCAGCGCAAGGGCTCTGCGAAAGAAGGACACAGCGATGGAGCCGCTCCAAAAATCAGGTTTATTAGGTGCTTAAAATAGAGCCTGGCACGCGATGTTCTCAATTGGCTTTGTGGAGAGAAGCTCGGTCGCATACGAGATCCACAATGCTGTTTGCACTGAGAAAGAGGAGGAGGGGTAGAGGGTGGCAGCAGCAGCAATGAGGACTTTTACTGCTACCCTCAAAGTGAAGGTAATAAAAAAAGAGATAGAAAAAAAAAAAAGAATAAATTAAACCTGACGAACAACCAAGGAAAAGTGGGAGAGAAACCAGTGCTGGCGCTGAGACCTGATGGGACAGGCTGGAGAAGCATTTCCCAAACAAGCCTTTGACATCCCAGATGGATGGAGGGGGAGGTGATGGAGCCCCCATGGGCCCCCCCATGCCCCCGGGCTCGGCTGGCAGCACCCAGGAGGGATGTCAGGTGGTGGTGACAGTCTCGTGCGCGTGAGAAAATTTGGGAGCCTCTTCACTAGAGCATCTGTTTGAGAGCTGCATCCCGCGGGGTGCTCGGAAACGGAGGCTGCTGTCCCCCGCTGCCGGTAACGCTGCTCCGGTGGTTAATTACTCCTGTACTTAAAAACACCACAACGTCTTGCTTCTAATTTGAGCGGCTCTGGCTCTTGCCATGCCTTTGGGGCGCAGATTAAAGAGCCCTCTAGTCGAGAGCATCCAGGGTCAGAGCCTCCTTTCCTCCTTTCTGAAGCATCTCTGGTTCCTGCCACATCCTTGTTCTCTGGGCTGGGAGATGAGACCCCATGGAGCGAGCCCACCTCGGCACCTGGGGCCTTCCCGAGAACCTAAGGTGCAGTTAGATTCTGCTGTGCCTAAAAAGCCCCGTTCCCCCTGCCTGGCACCCCAAAATCACCCTCCTGCGCACCAGCAAAGCCTCCCCAGTTGCTGCACCCAACCTCCAGGCACTGGGCAAGCTCTGAGTCCAAATCACGAGCCCCGTAAAACTGCAGCGGCTAGAATTCACCCAGTGAGGTTCATTTTTGCCCGAAGAGTGTGAGCACCGCTCCCCTGGGTGTGCAGGGGGGGGCTTGGTGCTGGGGGGGGTAAGGTGCTCGGATCTCCCCTGCCTCCTCCAGCCAGGGCTGGCTTTAATTCAGCCGCCTGCCTGGGACGCACCCGGTTGTGGCCTCTGTAGGAGGAAGGGTCTGGGAGCAGATGGGACCTTGGCCCCCGGGATGACAGGGGACGGTGCTGGTGAGACCCTGCCCGCAGCCGCGCCAGCCCCCCCCAGCCGGGCTGGGGGCAGGGACGGGTTATGGAGCATTGCCTGCAGCACGGCGCCCAGGAAAACGGGTTGGTGCTTTAGTGATAAATAACACCAGTGTCATGAGGCGTCTTTGGTGCCCTCAGAGGAAGGGGGGGGGATAGGAGGGGTTCACAGCAAAGCTCCTGTTTTGGGGCAGGGGGGTGATTTTGCCACTCCCCTCCCATGGGACGCCTGGGCTGGAGCACCCACCCGGGGACACTCGGTGTGAGGGAACCCACTGGGAAACGGGTCCTGCAGCCGTGGGTGCCTCTGGACACGATGCGTAGAGCTCCTCAGGTCGCTCCCGCTTCAAAGGAAATCAAATTAATTGCACATATCTTGCGTTTTAATCTCTGCTTTGCAGGCATCGCTTTTAGACGAGCGCGGGCAATTCAGGCAGCGGCTGAACCTTCACCTCCCGTCCCAGCGTGGCGGCAGCAGCCACGATAACCTACAAAATTACCGCCTCTGAGGGGCTCGGTCCTTGCTTTCGTTGGGAAGCGATGACTTTTTTGCAGGGAGCGGGGTGGCGGAGGGGGCGGGAGATGCCGGCGCTGCCTGGAGCTCAGCCCGCACATCGCTGGGACAAGCAGGATTAAATCAGGGACGTGTTTGCACTGGGGAAATTGCCCGGCAGCTGCTTCCACACGTTCCAGCGCTGGTTTAGCTGAACCACAGGGAACATATTTTGCGTTTTAAGTTTCCCCGCTGTACAAAAGGCCGAGGAAAAAGGCTGGTTTAGGCCCTGAGCCTGCCAACGCCGATGGTCGTGCCCCGGAGCGGGGCCGGGGCTCCGCAGCCAAACGTTTAAGCCGATCGTGATTCTGATTCAGCAAAGCACTTAAGCCTGCGCTTAACTTTCAGCGTGTGCGTAGGGCCCCCGGAGACCTCGCTGGGTCCTGAACACAAGCTGAAGTGCTTTGGTGAGCGGCGATGGCTGATCGGGGACCGGGGAGAGCCGTTACCCTCCGAGATAATCACCCGGCGAAGGCGCCGAAGCCGTTTCGCGTGCCTGGCGGAGCGTGGAGCTTATCCAGTGGGGAACCATCTCGCCTTGGCTGGAAGATGAATGAGAAGTTCCAACAGCTTTTTACTGTGTCAAGGTTTTCCGGTCCCTTCAAAGCCCCGTGCGTGCGGCAAGGGGCTGGCACAGCCGGCTTTGCCCGGGGGACACCACGCCTGCACGGAGACACCCTGTCCTGGGGTACCTGCGCCCCGCCAGCCCCCCAGGCCTGGTTGGGGTGGTTTTCTTGGTCTTCCCCAGGGAAGGACCCCTGAGTGAGGCGCTGGATGCACCCGTGCCCTCGCCACGGGCTGCACCCTGGTCTCCTGGGGCCGCGTGTGTGCTGGCAAAGGCACGTTTTGTTCAGGGTTGCAGTTAAGCCGAGCCCAAAGCCCTCACCTCTAAGCAGCAGGGATTAAGTTTAGGCCCAGGCAAAGGGATGGCTTGTCCACGTTAACCGGGGAGGGGAACATCGCCGCAGCAGCAGCACCCATCAGCACCTCAAACCCCGCTGATTTGCATTCGCCGTGTCCCTCGGTTTGGCACAACCCCGGGGGGGGGGCGCTGGTGCCGCCCCCCACTCCCTTTCGTTTGCAATCTTAATTGCTTGGCAGAGACAGAGCAGCAGCGCAGGGTTTGCATCCCCCCCGCCTTCGCCTCCTGCCACGTGCACCCCGTGGGGTGCGTGGGGGGCCGCTGCCACGCGGGGGCTGTCCTGCAGGGCCCTGCCGCAGGAGGTTCCAGCCGTGGAGCCCTCCAGCTGCACACCACTATACAGAGGATTTCTTTTTTTTTTTCCAAAACTTTTTTTTTTTCCTTTTTTATATACAAAACCAGAAAAGCAAGAACTCCCCCCCCCCTTTTCTTCCCATTTTTCCTCTTTTTCTTTTTTCCCCTCCCTCCTCTTTTTTAACATTATCCACAAAAGTTTACAAAATCGCCTTGAGATGACGCTTGCAGGATGCAGGATCCGATCAGCTCTGGCAGAAGCCGGCCGGCCCGGCAGGGATGCCAGTTAAGGGATGTGTCACCGCTGTCCTTTCTGTTCCTTTTGCCCAAAGTCTCCTCCTTTCCCCTCTGTTCCCTCCGGCTGACGGCAGCGAGCGAACGACAGGGCAGCGGGAAGGCGCTGGGGGTGGGTTTGTGGCTGATTATCTGAGTGCTCAAAAAAGAAAAAAAAAAAACCAACCCAAAAACAACCAAAGAAAGAAACAAAACAAGAACACGTATCCCAAAGGGAAAGGCCTTTTTTTTTTTTTGTATTTCCAAACCAGGGACTGTCCAGCGAAGGAGCTGACGCCCCTGGGGTGCCTCATGGTGCCAGGGGGATGCGGGGAAGGGGTGATCTGCTGATCATCTGTATGGCTCTTCGACCGCTCAGGGCATCGTCCCCCTCAGGCTCAGGCCCCTCAGAGCCCCCCCGGCTGCCCAGTGGGTGCTTTTGGGAGCCATGCACAGATCCAGACCCCACACATGGATCCAGACCCTACCAGGACCACGAAGAGGCTCTGCAAGCCCCGTGGCCGGCTCTGCTCCTCTCCACCTGCCACACCGCTTCCACTCTTGGTCAAGTCCATGAAATTCCTTTTTGTTGTTCAGTTTTGTAATTTCGTGGGGTTTTTTTGGTAAAAAATAGTTTCTCCCTCCCCCACCCCAAACCACCCCACCCCACAGTCAGCCCCACCAGCACATCAGCCTTCAGCAGTCCAGGGGAGCTGCTTGCACCTCCACGGCCAGAAGCTGCCCCCCACGCTGCCCCCGAGCCCAGGGCTGGGCAAGGCGGGGGTAGACCACACGTACGGCGGTGGCACCCCAGATCAGCTCCCTGGCCCTCCCGGGCTCTGCCCCAACCCTGTAGCAAGCTACAAGGCTGGCGGCCAGGAGCAGGAGGCAGAGGACCAGCACCATCAGGAGGCTCTGCCTACTCTCCAGGAGCCAGTAGTGGTGGGCAGCCTCTTTAGTCCTGGCATTCACACAAGCCACCTTGGCCTGCAAGTCTACAAAGGCCACGTGGAGGCAAGCCCAGTACTCCGTGTCCTGGTGGAGCCGGGTGATGTTGTACGTGTGGGTCCCCATGGGGATCCGGGCCACGTTGGTCATGTCCAGGTTGGAGCTAAGCAAGAAGCTGGACCAGGTGAGGTTGGAGGAGATGGTGTTGAGATGTGGCTTCCAGGCAACCAGGATGTGATAGGCGTGAACATCCGCCACCACCAGCTCCAGGCCATCCTCACTGAGCGGGAAGGAGTGGTTGACCATCATGCTGACACTCTTGGTGTCTGCCCCGAGGAGGTTGTGAGCCACGCAGGTGTACAGTCCAGCTTCCTGAGCTGAGATACCATGAATCTCCAGTGTCCCTTCAGGGTGCACCTTGTACCGCCCATCATCCGCGTAGGGGATCAACTTCATCCCTGAAGGGGTGACCCAGTAGATCTCTGGGTCTGGCTCTGCCAGAGCTCGGCAATGCAAGGAGACATTATCACCATCTGCCACCTCTAAGTGGGAGGGGAAGCTCTTGGTGGAGATGAGAGGCAGGCACCGGTCTGTCATCTCCCGAAAAGGGACATCCCGAATGTGCCTCTTCTTGAGGTCGGGGGGCTCGGCGCACAGCGTGGACTGGGGTTCAATGAAGCGGATGTGGTTTTCCGTGCTGTTGACCCAGCGGATGACGCAGTCACAGCGGATGGGGTTGCTGTGGATGCTGATCTCCTGCAGGTTGGGCAGGGACTCAACCGTCTGCTTATGCAAGGCACTTAGGGCATTGTTGTTGAGCATGAGGGTTTCCAGTTGGGGAAGGTGGTGGAATGCATTGGGGTGGATAAAGGACAGCTTGGGGTTGTTGGTCACGTCTAGCTTGGTCAGCTCGGGGAGGTTGATCAAGGCAAACTGGTCTATGGATACCAGCTCCTCCATGTTGTTGAGCCCCAGCTCTTTGAGGTGCAACATGTTCGTGAAGTCGCTTTGCTTGACCCTCTGCAATGGGTTTTTGTTCAGATCCAAGAACTTGAGGCCAGGAACTTGCTGCAGCGCCCGCTTGGGGACATTCACAAGCTTGTTGTCATAGAAAGAGAGGCTCTCCAGGTTCCGCAGCCCTTCCAGCGCATAGTCCGAGATCTCCCTCAAGTTCATCCCAGCCAAAACCAAACTCCGCAGGTTCGACAGGGGTCTGAAATTCATATCCAAGATCGCATCCACCCTGTTGCCTCCGATCATGAGGATCTCCAGGCTGGGGAGCATCTGGAACCAGCGGCTGTCAACTGTCCTCAGCAGGTTGGAGTTGAGGTGGAGGCGCAGCAGGCTGCCGAGGCCAGAGAAGGCGCGGGGAGCGATCCTGCGGAGCTGGTTGTGGTTCAGGTAGAGCTCCTGCAGGTTGCCCAGTCCAGGAAAGCTGCCGTCAGGCAGCTCGGCCAGCTGGTTCTCCTCCAGATGTAGGCTGAGCAACTGGGGCATGCTCTTCAGGCCAAAGTCCCAGACATCGGAGAAACTGTTCTGCGACAGGTCCAGCTCTGAGAGGTTTCTGAGATAGTCCAGCTCACTCTGCTCCAGCCTGGCGATATTGTTGCTTTGCAAGAGCAGGGTCTGAGTCCCCTCTGGCAGGTCTTCTGGTACAGCGGAGATGAACAAGTCATTGCAGTCCACCGTGGCAGCCTCCCGGTACACCGAGCGGGGGGTGTACCATGGCCTGATCTGGCAGACACACTGTGGTGGGCATTTCACCTTCCAGGGCACGATGGGGATGGCGGTGGCAGCCACCACGCAGAGCAGAAGCGAGCTGGTTTGGAAGCGTCTCATTTTTGGCTGGTGGGACCGGCTTCCTCCCAGGCAGGAAAGGCTCACAGGGCGCATCCGGAGCGGGGCATGGGGCGACAGCCGGGTGGGGACAGTATCCACAGGAGAAGATGCTCCATGCGAACCCCTGGCACTGATCAGCCCCTGCTGCCGGCGGCCCTGCCTGGGCCCCTCCGCCGAGAGCACATAACACCCGCGACCACGGCTGGTGCCTTCAGTCAGAGCTTCGCCTTTTCTTCCTCCCCAAATGATTCATTTTTGCACTCGGCTGCATTTTTCGAGTTCTTCTTCAAGGTCGTTCCTGAAAGAGGCCAGACAGCAAGTTGTGTTAGAGGAGACCTCATGCACGTGGTGAACAAGTGTGTCAGAGTCTGATCTGTTTTACATCCACAGCATTAATGGTTCCCTCCCAGCCCAAGAGGTTTTTGAGTGCATTTAGCCCACAGATGCTCTGCCCAGAGCCACCAACAGCCCACAGACTTTGGGCCAGCCTGGCTCAAAGGCTTTCCCATGAGCAGAGCTGGAGATGCTGAGAAGAGAAAGTCTCCATGGGAGTAACTTTCCTCCAGGCTCCCAGGACTCTGCTTTCTGCCCATTGTCCACTCCAGCACTGAGTGCCCCCGCCCAGGAGATCCCAGCCCTATTTACAGACCCTGATGTACTTGTTCCTGCTTGGGCTTACGGGTGAAACATCCCCAAGCACAGACCTGCTTCCTGGCATCTCTTGCAGAAGCCCTGCGACAACACCGGGACCGCAGGCTCAGAGGTCCCGGACCCACCTCATCCCTTCTAGTTCTGCTCTAGCAAAGCAGAGCAAAGCTCCCCACCAGCACCAGACTTAAAGCAGCCAGTACTGGGGAAGCTGGTGGCCCAGAGGGCTGATGTTGAGCAGAAAGCCAAGCTTTTCAGGAAAGAGCAAGACACAAGTAAGCACAGCCAGCCCCACCCACCAGGGCAGGGGCAACACCAACCCCTGCACAAACCTCTCCTCCAGAGCAAAGGGCCCCCAGCTCCTTTTAAAGCACTGGCTCCATGTGGGGGCAATTTCCTGGGGGCAGGAAACCCTGACTGAGCTCGTTAGAAGCTCCTAGAGGAATGCAGAAACCCCTTAACCCCCTCCGCGCCGGGTCCGACCCTGGCCTCGCCCCCCTGCCTTGCACCCTTTCTGGGGAAGAGGGGTCGGGGGTTCCTTGGTGGGGCATTCGGGGACGGGCGGGGGTGGGCGTGAGCCCCCTGGCACCTCCCTGCCCCTCTCCCCATTCAGCCGCAGGGCTCGGAGGAGCCGGAGCTGGCCATCACCCCCCCTTTGATTTTTTGATTTGCTACAGCTCTCTTGACCCACGCTGACACAAATCAAACAGCCCCAAAGCTTCTTCCCGTCTTAAAAGACTCTCACGCAGCAGGAAAAACATTAAAAAGCAGCCTGAGTGGGAAAAGAAAGTTTCTCTCCGAGCAGCGCTATTTTATCCCCCCTTGTTCTCCCTGTAAAGGGCTTCCAACCAAAGTTTATTCAGCAGCAACTCATCCCAGCCTTGCTCCAGAATTGATGCTGCCCACTTCCCTTCTTGCCTGCTGCGAGGGCATTGGCTTTTAAACCATCTCCTGGAGAAACAGCATTAAAGAAGAGGAAGGCTGTATCGATTTCTGCATCCTTCTGATGGACCCTCATCTTTCTTTTTAAGTGCACAGGCATTTCTGCAACTATAAATCTCTCTGGCCATTAAAATATAGAATCTTTTCTCCTTAAAAAAAATAATGTGGAGGAATAGGTTGTTTTAAATTCCCTTAAGGCTGTGAAGAAGAGCCCAGAAAACGCACTCTGTTCCAAACTCCATTTTACAGGGAGGACCCCCCGGCCCCTCACATACGGGGTTTGTGTCTGTAACCGGTTTTAGGACTTTTGCCCAGCACGGGACGGGGTTGCAGCACTGGTGGCTGTGGAAAGTCTTGCATACGAGATGATGCTGTAACGCTCCGGGTGTTTGTGGAAGTAACAGGAGCAGAGCTGCGGGAAAGTGCCGTTTTTTGGAAACTCTGGGTACTAAACTTTGCACTCCCTGGTCTCAAACGGCTCGGAGCACACCGGACACGGAGGGCATGGGCAGCGTGTGGTCCCGGCTGCGGGGCACGAAGCCTGGGGAGGACAGTCCTTGTGAGGGATGGAGCTGACCCCCCTCTGCCGTGACAGCCCTGCTCCNAACTCATTTAGTCTTTCATTGCACTGCACCAAAGACGGGTGATGGGATGGACCAGGCTGTGGGTTTACTTCTGTCGGTTCACCATTTGGGTCCAAAAGCCTCCCCCACCCCGCAAAGCCGCATCCCCACCAGCCCTGGGGGTCTGTGCGGGAGCCAGGGCTGGTGAGGGTGGGGGACGGGGGTCCTGGGAGCCAGGGCTGGTGAGGGTGGGGGACAGGGGTCCTGGGAGCCAGGGCTGGTGAGGGT
>VWZZ01002509.1:85062-115871 GCA_013399095.1 Psophia crepitans
GCGCCATTAAGGCTGGCTCATTTGCAGAGCAACCCCCCCCAACCTCTCCCCCTTCCTCTACCCACACCAAGGCCAAGGGCAGCATCCTTCGGAGAGGGGATGCTCGGGGCAATGTCAAAGGCTTTTGAGCTCTGCTACGCACGCGGCGCCCCGCAAACCAGCCGTGAAGCCGATCGGAGCTACGGGCTCTGGTGGGGACGGAGACCAGGGGTGTTGCTTGGGGGGGCCACGTCCTTGTCCGTCTGTTGGGTCCCAAAAACCAGGAACCTGGAGTAAAGTATTGACTCCCAGTGAGACAGTGAAAACACTGGTGGTGGGTGGCTCACAGCAGCTCGGGGTGCTGGATTGGGTGCTCGTGGCACCCTGGCAGCCCCCAGCCTGTCCCGGTGCAGCGCCTGGGAACAGCCGGGGGCTGCTCCAGCCTGTCCCCCTGGGATATTTTAGGAAGAAGCATTCTGCCACTGCAGTGTTTTGGTGTTCGTCCCTTCAGAGGGATAAATCAAGGCTCTTTAAACTTTCTTCAGCAGGGGAAGGGCGGGTGGGGAGGAACAGGTTTATTAAAAAAGGCTTAAAAAAAGGAAAGAATTCCTGAGTGTAATTAAAATCTAAACCGTGATGGGATGCCTCCTGTTATTTCTCTAGAGGTGTCTGTTGTTGGAAACAATATTTCTTCAGCTAAGCAGAATTGCTGCGGGCAGGGAATGTTGCACAGACAGCACCAGGAGAAGAAGCGAGAGCCAGGCGACCAGGGGCCTCGCTCAGCCGTCGGCATACTGGGGGCTGAGCTGGTCCCTTGTCACCTCCATCTTATTTGTCTCTTCATTCATGGATTAAACTGCTGTTCCAGGAGCGAAGGGAGCCAGCAGCTTGCAGGAGAGCTGGCCACCCACGCCGGGCAGGGTCGGTGCCACCAAACCGATGGGCAGGTGACTCCAGCAGCGTCAGGGGACGGGCAGCGTGACGGGGTGGCATCACGCGTGCAAAGGGGGGTGAAGGCAGCCATGGCTGGGGCCCGGCCCTGCTCCCTTTGATCTGCAGCAGAAGAAAGGTCAGGGCGGCAACGCGGCTGCTTGTCAGCGCCGTGAAATCAGGCTAATTTCTAATTACGGGGAAGTGTCTCCCTGTTATCTTGCTGGCACATTCTGGCTTCCTCGGGCCGTGTGGCAGCATTAAAGGTCTGGAGTTACAAAGTGCCTCCCGAGGGCATGATGAACCCATGGAGTGACACAAAAGAACATCTCAGCTGAGTCTGCAGGGATGTGAGATGCTCCTGGGGACGCTGAGCCCACCCTGCCACAGCCTGGACACTCCCCTGCTGCTTCCCACCATAGACCACACCCTGATGAGCTGCTTCTCTATTGCCACCATGCTCCTGGGGATGCCATAAGGACATGAAGTCCTACCAACCTCCTCGGTTCTCCCTTCCCAGCCCTGCTGGCTGGCAGCAGCCCCGCTGCGTTCAGTGGCCGGGCTCGGTGGCCACAGGACAGAGTGAGGAGGAGGGAACCTCCAGCAATAAAAAAGCAAGGACAAGAGCAGATCCAGGCTGATGACGACCCATCGAACAAGGGGAACAACCCCCTGCCCCTGTGCTGCAACAGCTTGTCACTGACCCTAAAACCCTCCAAGTCTTCCCATGATTTTAACTGAGCTTCGGTGCCCACAGATTCCTGCTCAGGGTTAAACATTTTGGCCAGTAATTGCAAACTCAGTGTTTCACCAGCTTATTGAGATGTGACGACCAGAAAGAGCACATCAGTGACATTAAAGGGTTGGACATGAAGTTGCTCCTGGCCATGCCGGTGACTTCGTCCCCCTGGTCTCTCCTTGCCCTCTGTGCTGTTACCCATGTGCAACTCGCACGGCAGCCTCCCTGCAGGAAAAATCCAAGGCGGGTGGCTCGTGTGGCTCGTGTGGCTTGTGTGGCTTGTGTGGCTTGTGCCTCTGAAGGAGTTGGGCAGAAGAGCTGAGAGACACAGTCATCTGCTGAGAACCCTGCACTGCTCTCAGGGCCCAAGTACAGGTTCAGCAGCCAGAAGCTGGCCCACAGGTGAGGGCAAAAAGACTCTCTGAATCTCTGAAAAAGCCTCCAAACTTTTATCAAAGCTGGCCCTGGCCGTGCCCGGGTCCGGGTCCTGCTTTCAGCCAGAGGGAGCCGGGCAGCCCTTCCCGGAGCGTTGCTCAGCCTCACAAACTGCTCGCTGATGCTCCTGAGAAGTATCTAATCCCCCCGCATAAATGTGGGCAGGTATTGCTTTTGGTATTAAACATGGATTTCAAAAAGAGTGCATTGATTTTCTCTCTGTGCTGAATTTCACCAAGGAAAAGCTCAGATGTCCTACAAGCACGGATGGAAATACAACACCGATGTCACATCTCAGAGTTCCCTCAAACCCTGCACCAGTTCGGGGCTTTGCACAGCCTGGGGCCCCTCCTGCTTTTCCCAGGGGTGCTGCTTTCCCCTCCGACTGGCTCCTGCCCAGCGAGAGCCACCCCCCTCCAAGCCCCGCGGCCCTCCTAGCTTCCTCTCAGCCTCACCGAGGAATAAACAAGCCGTGATTTAGCACCTGCCTCTTGCAAAGGGCTTGCTGGTGGCTCCTGTCTCTGCAGCTCCCTGGGAAGCACCGAGGATGCTGTGCCTGGGGTGGGGGGCAGCCCCCCCAGCCCAACCTGGGCTTCAGCACCACACAGGATGCCCCTGCTTTTAGGGGCTGAGGGGAGACAAGTCAACCTCCAGCAGCCAAAAAAGCCGTAGATTAGTGCAAATGCCAATAAGTCATTAGGAATCATAAGGAAAATGTACGGTTGCCATAGCAACTCCCAGGCACGGCTTTGGGGCTGCGTCACCCCCTCCTCGGGCACGGAACAGAAGGCGGTGGGGATGGAGGCAGAGCCCTGTGCTGTGTCCTGAGAAGCCACCGTGGCCGGGAAGGGTTCGGTGAGTTGGGGTGGCTGTACTGGCATCGCCCTTTTGGGTTTTGGGGGTGCTGACCCCCTCCCTGGGAAGTAGCGGGGCTTTGCCACCAGCAGAGACCTCGGAGATGCTTTCCAAGGAGACGGGGACCACTTGGTCCTTCGTGACCCATGGGACTGACTCTGCCCTCACAAGCCAGGGGTGTTGCTCATCGCCCCCGCACCCACCCGCCGGGGAGGAACCAACATCCAGCTCTCAAATCTCCACATTTTCTGCACGGGGGTTTGTGCCCCCCCCACCCCCCCCACCGGTGGGCGCTGCCCTGCCCGTGGCTGAACCGCGGGGTGCTTGGTGGCTGATAAAGGTCCCTCCTCAAACTGAAGGGGATGGAATAACCAACCCTTCACGGGTGAGGAATTGTGCTTATCCTTGGCGAAATCTCCTTGCAGTTTATTTAAAATTAAATGGTCTAACTGACTGCTGGGAGCCTGGGGGCAGAGGGAATTGCCAGCAGAGAGGGAATTAGCCCACAGGAGAGAGACTGTGATGAGCCGGGGCATCCTGGCTGCTGGCACTACTGAGTTTGGAGGATGCTGGGCTGGAGCCGGAGCCTTTGAGCGGAAAAGTGACCCTGACGTCCCACGTGCCCTGGAGCGGCTGCAGGATGGAAGAGCATTAAGGAGCCAAGGTGTATCCCAGCTGCTCATCGCTTGTCGCCCTCGTGCTACCTGCAAAGCCCCCCCCGTTCCCAGGGCTGTTGTGCAACAGGAAAACCTGGTCCCTGTCCTCACGGCACCGAGCACGCCGCGAGGACTGGCTGTCACCCGATGAAACAAGGCTCCCCGCAGTCGCTGAGCCACCGCACCGCCCGGTGCGAGTCCGCCGAGCGTGGGCAGAGCGTGAGAAGTTGCCACTCTCCCATCATCTCCGGGAATTACAGCTCTCGGTGGCCCCACGCACGTCCCCCCTCCCCACACTGCAGCTGCACATGGCTGGCGGAAATGTCACCCACTTTGTCTTTAATTCACAAACATCTCCCCCCAGGGATCTTTTTCTTTTTTCTTTTTAAGGTTTATTCACAGAATTAGATCTCTTCTGAGTTTCCGTGAGTGGCTCATTGCCTCTTAGTCATCCCGGGCTGCTGCAGAGATCAGGGAGCTGCACCGTGGGGCAACCCTGCAGCAGCACTGGGGGGGGCAGGAGGGGGGCAAGGGGCTGCGTGGCCACCAGCACGGCGGGGTGACCCCCTGCCTTCACCCCCTCTGCAAAGGGAGGATCCAGCCCTTGGAGGGAGGAACTACATCCACCCTCTCCCTTGCCTCTGACTCCCCCCACCCACCCACCCCCACTGTGGTTTTTAAACCCACTCAGCTCCGCAACTCTGTTATTTACAGGCGCTGACCGAGGAGACCGACTGCACCAAGGACACCAGGAAAAATTAGATGGCACCAAGCCCTACGCAGGGAGGATGGAGCTGCCCCCAGCTCTGCCCAGCAGCAGCCCCCGCCGGCGGGGGGCTGGGGTCCGGCAGCCCCGGCTGAGCGGCAGAGGGATGCTGAGCCACCGGGAGCGGCTGCTCCACAAGGCCGTAGCGCATCGCCCCTTCCAAGTAGACCCGCAAATTCCCAGGAGAAAATTACTTCGGCAGCATGCTGCTCTCTTTCCCCACCCTTTAAAATTTAAACCAAAGCAAAATGAACCATCAGGGTGCCCTGCTGCTCAGCGCGAGCCCCCGGCTCTCTGCGGCCCCCGCGCTGCAGATCTGCAGCAGTCCTGCCGCCGCCAGCCTGCGAGCAGAGACTTCGGCATGCTAAGTGATGGCTTTCCGATGTAAACAGCCCTGTTCGTTTAACCTCCCTTAAAACCTCAGCAAAACAGGGAAAATGCTTGCGTGTGCCAAGCCAGGGAGGGCAACTGTGCCCAAGGAAGAGGGGACAAGGGGGTACATCTGCGGCTTCCCAGGAGGGTTTAGCCAGCAAAGAGGGACTCCACGAAATATTAAAAAGCCATAAAGCTATCTGGAGAGTGTCACTGAAATCCCTTCCGTCTTATTTAACAATAGCTTCATGAAAAGGGAAGAACAACGTGTGATTTCAGCGCAGAGCCGAGCTCTCAGCACATGCACGGGTGTCGGGGCAGCCCTCAAACCCAGCAGCATCGTGTCGGAGCCGGCCCTGGCCCTGCTGCTCGCTCCTTTCAAACACTCGATGCGGGGACGAATCCTGCTGTGCATCGGGAGCCAGAGGCCTCATCGACTGCATGAGCTGCATCTTGTTGCCGAAGGGTTGGAGCTGCACAGCGCTGCAGCCAGCCAGCCCTCCGCCAGCCTGGGCTTTGGGACAGCCTGCCCCGCTCCGTCGCTGGCTTCGAGCAGCAGCGGCAGCACGTAGGAGTTAGGAAAAGTGACTCAGAAATAGGACCCGGCAGAATTTTCCATGGGAATAAAAGCCTTTGCTGAAAAATGCAGGTTCTGATCAACCGCAGCTATTTGCAAATTCAGATCGAACGCTGCAGACCCGTTTTGGGACAACACGTCTGAAGTCCGAACGGGCTTTTCAAGTCAAGCGAGTGGCTTTGATTATGCATCGGCAAACAGTGGCTTGAACAACAAACTATTGGATTAAATTTAATAATCATACTATGAACGAGTGACAGACACCTACCTGAAACCTTTATTCCAGCACAAACCGAATGGGTTCATTTTGTAGCGTTTCACAAATAGGAAAAAACCCAATTTTTCCTTTTCAGGTGACCAGATGCCAGCATTAGTCATTTTTCTCTGTTTTTCAGGCTGTTGATATCTATCCACATGGTCCTGATAGGACACAGGACAGAGCAGGGAGAGGAGCCTCCCTGGGCTTTGACATGAAGATGCTTTCTTCCCCCAAACAAGAGAGCTGGAGTTCGTCTCCACCTTTGGGAAAGGCTGGTTAAAATGCAAACCCCCCCCTTTGATGCTGATTACAAATTCCTCACTGATGAAGGCTTTTAAATTCAAAGCAAGCATTATTAAGTCTCATAGAAGCACAGTGGCCTGTCTTCACGCAAAACAATTTTCTCAGCTTGAACCTGAAAACAGACGCGACTCAGCTTTGGTCAACAGGAAGGACAAAGCCCGTCACGCTCCGACCTCACACGCCACGTTTAATCTGGGAGTGATTTTTTTATGACTGGTTATAAATGCCACAAAATATGGTTTTATAATAGCGCCTGGGATAGGCTTTTAAAGTCGATGGGTAGCTCTGGAGCCTGGCTAGGGTCAGGAGATATCAGAGCATTTATAGGCTGCTGGAGGGGGAAGCTGGCATTAATTCTGAGTAGAGTTGGTGAATAATTTATCACAAGTAATTTATTGACTAAGTTTGTCTCTTTTCCCTGTCTGGGTGAAAGGCACCCCAGCGCAGAGAGCCAGCACAAGACTTAGGCACCACTTAAGTCCCAATTAAGCCCTTTGTGAATTGTCTGGGAACGGGTCCCAATTTTCCCATATTTATTTGTTATTCACAATTACACGCCAAAGAGAGCCGACACATAATTCCTGCTCTGCAGCGTGTTTGCAAACAGTTCCCGGGGAGCACCCACTGCGAGGACTCCAGCCGTTTTGAGGGGGCACGGGGGTTTCTCAGGCCCCCATCCCCCCCAGTTGGGCTGGTGTAATCTGTGGGACCCCACTTGCCACGCTGAGGAGCCCCAGGCATGCCCCACAGCCGGGGGTGTGGAGGGGGGCAAGGCAAGGGGTGCTCAGGCTGCCACCCCCCCGCTCCGAGGTGCGACCGGAGCAATTTTCTCAGCCGTTTATTGCCTTCCTAAAACCCACCCGCTGGAACAGCCTTTTACAAAACCCGCTATAAATACATTTATCACAAAATACTCTCTGCCGTCAACAACTGCTAAACCTGCACATATATTTCGCTGCCTAGGAGCTGGCTGATGTCCTGGAACCGTGTCGGGCAGCTCAGCAGCTGTCCCAGTCCGGCACAGGAGGGATGCTGGAAGGGCCAAGCGTGGGGACCACTGTGCAACGGTCCCGGGTGGCCAGGGCACGGCCGTGGGCTGGCACAGGAGGAGGGCAAGGGGGGATGCCCTGGGCTCCACGGGGAGCTCACGAGTCAAGAGCATCAACGACCAAACCCTAAATTCAAACCCAAACTCCCCGTGCAGAGCCTGATTGACGGAGACCGTCTCCCTTCTTAAGGAGTTTTAAGCTCGTCTAACTGTAACGCCTTTCCTGATGCACTCCCAGCACGCGGCAGACAGCGCTCTGCGCTTGGCAGCGGCTGTAATCCTCCTTCTTACGCCTTTCCCCAGCCAGGGCTGGGCAGAGCTGCAGCTTTCGATGCAGAGCGCAGGAGAGGGCATTTTCCCCAAGAGCAACAATTTCATTTCCAGGACGGGAACCAAAGTCACGGGTACCTCCCACGCACGCCGAGCAGAGGACGAGCAACCACCAGTCAGTGCCGGGGGCCTCGCGCCTCCAGACTTTCCTTACATCCTCCATCCCTAAACGACAGTGATCGGCTACAGCAAGGAGCGGGGACAAACCCTCCGCTGCCGTGAGCCAGCATGGCTCTTGTGAAGCTCCGCGGTGGGAATCGGAGCTCCTTTGAAGTGCAGCGAGCAGAGGGGCTGCCCCGGCTCCCCGGGGAGGTAATTATGCAGCTTAATATACAGTGCTGTGGGGAAAGTGATTTCCTGACGCTCCAGTGCCCCTAATGAGGTGGGATGGGTTTGGTTGGGGTCCTGCCTAACTCACCTCCCCCCCCCGCACCAGAGGGGCTTTGCAGGCTCGGCGATGGGTGTTAACACAGCTCAGCCGCGGCAGCTGGTGCTGAGCTCCTCGTTTGACGCTGCGGAAGATAAAAAGGTCCCACCCGAAGCAAGGGGTTTAAAATGGCTGAGGAGCAGAGACTTGTCCCCAGATTTGGCCCCCAGCCCTGCTCTGCACAGCCACTTATGCCAGTGCCAACTAGGTGCCAAAGCAGCCCCCCGCACCCACAGTGCTGGGTGCTGGGGTGGCAGCGCTCAGCACTGGCTCTGCACCGGGGAGAGGAGAGCCAGGAGCGCTGGGAAGAGCTGTGTCCCCAGCAAAGAGGCTGAGCCAGCAGGACCAGGGTCCTCTGCCCCAGGGAGCCAGGATGGGACCTGGATGACAGTTCCCCACGTCCCAGGCTTGGACACCAGGGACTGATGGACACCCAAAGAGGAGAAGCCCCACGGCAAGGAGCAGTCAGCGCTCGGGGAAACTTGCACTGAGCCACATCTCATCACCCCACGGCTGCACCGTGCTCAGGCTTGGAGAGGCAGAAAGGAGACGTTTGCTTCCCAGCCTTGCTATGGGCTCTGCCTGCATCCAGGCTGTGGGATCAGGGCTGCTCATCCTCAAAGTGAGGGCAGGGGCTGGGTCCTGGCTCAGCACCGGCACAGCAGGGGTGAGACAAGCAGCATCTGTGCAGAGCCTCCAACCCTGATAGATCATGAGGAACCAGATCCTCATGGCCAGAGGTGATGGCAACACCTACCTGTAACTTCCAGCAAAAGCCTCCCTGGGAACACTGCTCCAAGCGCCCTTTTCCCACCCCGCAGTGCCCAGCGCTGAGCACCCACTCCTCCCCTCCGGGGTCACAGTGCCAGGCTGGGACAAGCCCTGGGGGGCAATGGGCTTCACCCGCTCCTCACTCATGGGAGAGAGGGACATTGCTGAGATCTCTCAAACCCTTTTTTTCAGGCTCTGGCAGGAAGCAAGAGGAGCTGGGGAGGGTCCGTCGCCTGCCTGAGCATCATCGGGGAGAGGTGAGGACAGCCGATGCCTGAGCCGCACAACAAGCCATGGGATCCCTCCCAACCCTCAGCACCCTTCCCACACCAGGTCAGCACAGGGGGGTGCAAGGGTCCCTGCAGCGGGTCCCTTCCTGCACACAGCCCCCCCGGGAGCCCTGGTGCCCATCGCTCCCAGGCTGGCAGGGCACAAGCCCACACCCCGCAGCTGCGGGAGGGGATGTCTGCTTCGTGCAGAGGTGCGTGCCCGGGGGTTGCGGGTGGGTGCGTGTCCTGTGTAGCTGCATCGGAGGGGCACACGCACAGAGAAGCAGGGTTAGGAGGGGTTGAGGTAAGCACAGAACCAGCACAAAAATCATTAAAGTGACACCGTGGGCCCAGGGCTCATGGCGGCTGTCCCCAGGGTTTGCTTTGCCATCACCTTTTGCCTGCCACCCCCTGCGCAGCCTGGGATCTCCCTCGGGTGGGCTGAGCCTGGCACCTGCAGGCGAAGGTGGGTTGGGAAGGAGGGAGGGAGACCAAAGGACCAGGCGGGTTTATTTATCGCAGCCTCTTTTCTACACCTACCCTCTCTCCTTTAACATTTTCCATGGAGCTCGGGCACAGAGGGGTTAATGCATTGAAACGCTGCTCCTGGCTGGATCGCATCCTGCCAGCATCCCTGGGCAAGGCTGGATTTCATTCTCGGCAGCACCAGCCTCTGTGCATCGCCACCAGGTTCACCACCGTTACCCCACGTTCCCATCGGTACCTGGCTGAGGATCGACTTGATCCCAGAGGAGTTTCCAGGACCAGGAATCCAGCTCCTAACAGAAGTGCCAAGGGAAATCTCCTCTCCCTCACACCCCCCTTGTCCCCTTCCTGGACCACACACCGGCGAGTCACTGGTGCTGTGTGCATTTACTGTTTTCATCTGCTTTTCTTTTTTTCCTTTCCAAATACACCATTTTTACGCTCCATGCCAGCGATCAGT
This sequence comes from Psophia crepitans, assembly GCA_013399095.1. Lineage (NCBI taxonomy): Eukaryota > Metazoa > Chordata > Aves > Gruiformes > Psophiidae > Psophia > Psophia crepitans. The sequence goes on from VWZZ01002509.1 coordinate 94,725, forward strand.
GAGAGCAAAGCTCTGGAAGGAAGGCAAAAACCCCCCACCACCCAAACAAACTGCCAGGCAGCCAGCTCTGTGTTGCAGAGCCCCCAGGCACAGGAGCCCCCCCAAAGTCACGACCGATCGGCAACACATTTAATGGGGCTGGACCCCAACTTACCCTTGGACTCTCCTCCCATCTCCCAGCGTCGCTGTCATCCGCCTGCCTGCTCCCTGCCACAGCTGTCCGCACATCTGGCTCGGGCAGAGCCCCCGCCGGCAGACAAAGGGCCGGGGTTGCGTTGGACCTGCCAAAGCTGGGGGGGTCCGTTCTTGTCCCTTTGGGGGCAAGGGGACAGGGCCAGCAGGCCACCCCCTGCCACGCTGCCCCCACGCTCACCCTCTGCGCCCGATCTGGAGGCAGTGGGGAGAGACCTTCATCCTTCCCTCGCACGGCTCCTTTGCAGCCGCACACTCGCCGCTCCCCGCTGCCTGCAAACGCTCCCCCCTCCTCCTCCTCCTCCTCCTCCTCTCTTCTCCCCTCCCTTTCTCAGTCCTCCTCCTCACTCCAGTCTTGTCAGTCTTGTCGCCACGACGTGCCACCCACCTGAATCAGCTCCTGCCGGCTGCACGCTTAACTCCTGCGGCTCTGGTGAGCACCCGAGGCGCCAGCCCTGGCACCCCCAGCCCTGGCACCCCCAGCCCCTCAGGGTGATGCTCCCAAGGACCAGATATAAAAAGCTCCTGCAAAGGCTGAGCCAGCTGCTCGCACCCCTTGGCATCCGCATCCTGCTCCCGCTGCAGCTGAGCCCGCTGCGGCACCGGGGTCCCCTCCCCACGGCCTGGGGTCACCGAGCCCGGGGGGGTTCTCCCACAGCGCTGCATGGCCCCACGTTAGGACGGAAGGGGGAGACTCGACAGGGTGCAATCCTGCCCGACACCCAAAGGGATTTCTTTGCCTTTGGAAAGATCTGGCTGCCTGTGGTCCCAGGAGTCCCTTGCACCTACCCCCTCCCCAGCGTGCCAAGGTGCCCATGGCATTTTGCAGCGTGGGGTCCCCAAGCAAGTCACGCTGCCGTGGCTCACCTCCCCTGGAAGGGGGTGCTCAGAGTCTCCTAACCATGAAAAACACTGGGGAAAAGCTGCCTTCGGCTTTGCTGTCTCTTGGATGGAGAGATCTGGGGTCCTGGCTGCCTGTCACCTATCTTAAGAGACGAGGGATGGAGACCTCATCCACCCTCACTCCCCACGGTGACGCAGGGAGAAGTGCCTTGGAGCCAGGCACAGACGTGGAGCTGACAAAGGCAGGATTCGGGGTGGGCGCAGCAGACCAAACCCAGCTTTTGTTTGCTTTCCAGCAGTCGCTCCCCAGAAAGGCTTTTCCCAGCCCCATCCAGGGGCTGTCAGAGCCCCGCAGATGCCACATGCCCCGCGAGTGACAGTGGCCATTGAATCCCCATTTCATGCTCACGAGCATGAGCGGAGCTGGAGGTCTGGCTCGTTCCCAGAGCGTTTGCCTGGGGCAGTGGGCTGGACCACAGGGATGGAGAACAGACGCGCACACATGCAAGAGAGCCAGAGAGGCAGAAGAGGAGAGATTGGAATGACCTGATTTAATTGGCAGGACTTCAATAACATAAAATCCCTGCCCATGTGCCCAAACCAAATGGGTGATGTTCTGGCATGTTGGCCCCCATTCAGCAAAGCATTTATGCAGACACTTAATGGGAACACATGCTCAATGTTAGCCTCACTTAAATGCTTTGCAGCATAAACTGGGAGTCAGAGAGGGGTCTTCAGCGGGAAGGTCCCCTCACGGCCTTTCGAAAGGCAAGGGGTGAAATGTGAGGCTTTATCCCAGTCCTGGGGCTTGCAGGGCGATGCTCCTTCATTCCCTCATGAGGTGACAGAGCCCAGTCAGCTGGAGAAGCCCTTCCAGATGGTCTTTGTGCTGGTGCCCACGTCCTGCTGCTGCTGCGGCCAGGACCACGGGTACCTAGAGGGATCTGGGGCTCCTTCTGGTTTGGAACCCCTGCCTGCACCGTGGGGCTGGCAGGGCAAGCGCCTCGCACCCCTGACCTCAGGGCACGGGGGCTGAGCAGGCAGCTGCCCACACCAAGCCACTGCAAACCGTTCAGAGCCCACCCCCAGTGCTGCATCCTTGTTTGCCTGCAACATAGCGCACGCAGGTCGCTGTGAGGAAGGGAAGAGCTGCCTTGTGCTGTCTGTGGTGCAGGAGATGTCTCAAGCCCACCCCAGGCTGCTGAACGGAGCGGTCTGTGGCTCCCAGGGGCACAGGTAAGGGCTGGATGGTGGCTCCAGACCTGTCTGCCCCAGGGCTCAGCCATGCAGTGCTGCCGGAGAGGCTGGCAGGCTGGCTGCAGCTCAGGGGGAGACAGGGAAAGCTCTGCCTGCCCTGGCCACATGGCCGTGGGTGGATGCTCCTGTGCCTGGCCGAGTCCCTCTGCAACGCCGTGCAGCTCCTGAGCACTCTTTTCAGGGCACCCACTGCCCCAAAACACGGGCCTCGGGGAGGTGGGGCGGCAGCAGCTCCCTCCCCAGCTGCCAGAGCACCATCGATCGGAGCAGCCAGCAGAGACCTCGCTTGGGGCTGGACCGACAAGCAAACAGCTGAACCCAGATGAACTGCACAGGGCTTTCGTCCAAGGCTTGGTGGAAGCTTGTACAGCACCGTGAAGCCCAGGTCATTTAATCACTTCTCATTCCAAGTACGGGGGGTTCAAAGGTGCTTGTTTGGTCTTAAGACTAATTGAGTTTCTCCTCTGCCGCAGATTCCCCTGGAGAACTCAGGCAGGTCCCTTATTCAATGTCCCCCTTCCCATTTACAGCATGGGGACACCAGTGTCACCTCGCTCCCGGTGACATGGGACATTCAGAGGGGAGAGACGGTGCCCCACATTGGCAGCATTCCCCCACGTGCTTTAGGTGCAGGAGGAGAAGCATTTCTGCAAACACATTTACAACCAGCCTGATCTGCCTGTACTGCAGGGAGGGAGATGGAGGCAGCATTTCCCCCTGCTCCACGCTGCTGGGGGGGGAGAAGCTGGCCCGGGGTGGCCTGGAGCCCTCTCCGTCTCACACCTTGCGCGTAGACAGGCTCCTCCCGTGCGCTGAGGCGGTTTGCTGCAGATGATGACTAATGCATGTCACTCTCAAGATGCTATCTTCAGGCAGATGAGTACAGCCTGATCCAGGTTTTAATTGTGTGGGATTTTAGCAGAGATGGCACTGATTTATTTTCTCTGCTGCTTCAGCAGTTCTTGTGCCTCTTCTGTTCTTGAAGTCACCTGGAACATATTCCCCTGGTACAAGGGGTTAAAAACTTTCCTTGCAGTCTCAGGATGATTTTTTTACTTACAGCCAGTTACACATCTCGGGTTGTAACCCTTCACATCCCCCTTCTTACGCCTCAAGACACAACCTTGGGGAGCAGCTCTAAGGCAGCCTTATGGAGAAGCAGTAGATTTGGAGGGCTAAGCTTGGGCAAGCCCTACTCAGCCAAGCCCAAGCCTTAGCTCCGACAGACCTGGATAAACAAGGGTCCTGGGGCCTCTGTGAGGTTTCCCATCCGCAGCAGCTCCCTGGGCCACAGGCAGGACCCAGCCTCTCCAGGCTGTGCCTGGGCCAGGCAGGTTGGGAACGCTCGGAGAGCAGGAGGTGATGCCCGCGGCCCCTGGCGCTCGATGGCAGGGTTGCTTTAGACAGGATCCGTTCCCAGCAGCAGTTTCCTCCTCTCCTTCCCAGGCATCGCCCGAGCCAAACCTAACTTCGCTACCTCCCAGCGGTGACAGGAGCTGCTGGGCAAGAAGTACCCAGCACACCTCCTGGAGACTGGCATCGGCATCATTCACATACGGGAATTGTTTCTTGTGCCACGGTTATTATTATTCTTTAATGATTTAAGGACGTAGCAGCCGCTCCCTCAGGCAGCGTGATGGAGTCGCAAACCCCGGAGGTGTTTGGAAAAGCCGCCTGCAGCCCTTTCTCTGGAGCCAAAGAGGAGACACCCCTTCCCCTCCCGCGTCTCCCCTGTGCAGAATAAACCAAACCACGTCCCAGCAGCAGGCAGTGAGTTATTGCAGGCCTGTCGCTGGTGCAGGACAGAGCCGTAACTCAGGCGGGCTCCGGCTGCTCCTGAGTTACGGCATCTCCGCTGCCCGTGGCAGGGCTGCTGTACGTTACCCTCGGCACCCAGGGCTCTCCCGTTGTGCGGCGACGCAAGCAGGGGTCAATAAGCCTTCTTCCATCAGCAGCAATGCCGAGAAAACCCAGCTGGGCAAAACACCACCCGGTTAGCACAGCCCGAGCCCCAGAGCTTCCCCGGTCTGCCTTTGGAAAAGAGATTTTCAAGGATCTACTGGGTGTTTTCCTCCTACTCCCTCTTCCCCTCTCTCTGCTGCAAAGGTAAACATCGACCTCGCTTACCCCGTGCTTCCCCCAGCCTTGATCCGCACCCCTGACTCCTCCGCGGCGCAGCGCAGAGCCGGGGGCTGCGGCTGGCAGCGCGGGGGCAGGTTTCGCACAGCCCCGGAGCTGGCTGCGACACAGGCTGTGCACCTCGCACGGACGTGTGAGGAACTGCTGCTTTGGAGGAGTAACGTATAGTCGGAGTTTAGGAGGCAGAAGCCTTGGGGAGGCTCCGTATCGTCTGAAGCCGTCACGTCCTGTCACCAAGCTTTCTCAGGATTAGCAGTTAATTTGCGCTTCCACCGTAGGTATCAGGCACTATTAACACACTATTATTATTGCGTTCATAATCCTGTATTTATATACTTTTAGAGTCTCTTTTAGTCCTTGTTTTGGGATAATTTCCAAACCCCTCACGATCAGCCCATACTTGCTAAACGCTGCCCAGAGACACCCCCCTGTCCCCTCCCAAAAAGGGGGGGGCAAAGATGCAGCAGGATGAGGTGACAAGCCCAAGCCCGTGGAAGCAGTCGGTGTCGGGGTGCTGGTGGGGTGCCTGGTTCTGGGGTACGGCAAACCCCTGCCCCGCTCAGATACGGACACGTGTCCGAGCTTGCACTAGGGCTGGGGAAATGAGGCACAGCAAGGCTAAGGGCCAGATCAATAAAGACATTTAAGCATCCACCTCCGAGCCCCCATTGATTTCAGGATCTAAATACATTTGGAGCGCTGGGTCTGTACGGCCAAGCCAAGGTCACACCAGAAGCCTGTAGCAGCAAAGGGAACTGGACTCAGGACTCCTTCCCAAGTCAGAGGTGAGTGTCCTGAATTATGGGGCTGTCCTTCTCCCTACCCCCAGGAGCTAATTTCAAGCTGATTAAAGAGCGCTGGCCCCCAGCCTCGTGCCACCTTCAAGAGATCAATACCAAACCCCATCTTGTCCTACAGGCAGGAGCGTGGAGCTCGTGATTAACCCCACTGATGCCGTTTCACATCAAAGCAGCATCCCCAGCTTGCCACCTCTTGGTTGCTCGCTTGGCTGCTGCGGCAGCGATGGAGGGATGGCGCGCTGCATCCGCCGCTGCTCCAACAGCCCACGCTGGGTGGGAAGGGGAAATGTTCTTCTGGTTAATTTGTCTGCTTTGGGGCTGGTTTACAGCTACTATAAAAGGTGATAATAAATCGGGGGTGATACTATAAAATGCAGGAACAACCATAGTTAGAGCCCAGAAGAGACTGACTCCCTCTGCCAGCCCCAGAAATGCAGGAGGAGCAGCTTGGTTTATACTTCCCCCTCCCAGTCGTCTTTACAGCCACCCTGGGAAGCAAGTTACAGGGCTGAAGCGAACCTGATGGAGTCCCCCATTACAGCAACACGCCAGCAAGGCGTGCTGAATAATGTGGCCTTTTTTTATGGCATGCGCTTTGCATTGCAGAAATTTTATATTACTCTCTCTTCCTCTCTCTCTTGCTGTCTTCGCCCCCACCCGCTCTCAAATTTACAAGGCAGGAGATTGGTCCAGGGGGAAATAAACTTCCTAAAGAGCACAGCGTTCGCTGATAAAGGAAGGAAAAACCAGTGAAGAAAATGATTACGATGCCTCATGTGTTACGTGCTGCTTTAAGAGTCAAATTTGTTTCTTTTATTGCCAGACAAAAATGTAATTAAAAGGCTGCAGCGTCAGCCAGTTGCAACTGAACTTGTTGCATTTGTGAGCAGACAGGACCATTACCACCTTCTGTGTCTGGGTCTTTTAATCTCCCAGGACCAGTTATCTCTTCCCCTGCCTCCTCGCTGACAGATAACCAGTCTGCGGGTAGCGGGGACGTAGCAGGCGAGCGGTGCACAGGGCTTCGGGCGCTGCCTTCCTTCCCATCTTCCGGACTGAAAAATTAACCGCGTGCTTTTGGTTTGTTTTCCCAAGATTCTGCAGGGATCTAAAAGCGGGGATGCCAAGGGGGGACCCCCTGCCCCTTGCCCCTCCCCGCGCTCCTGCCCCGCATGGGCTCATGCTGCAAACCCCTCGGGGACCCTGGACAACAGCCCGACCTGGCAAGGCATCACACCCAGCAGAGAGAAACCCCCCAGAAATTTTAGGGCATGAGCAAGAGGAAAGAACCAAAGGGACAGCGTGGGAGGGAGGGCTCGTGCGGGGCTGGCACCTCCGTGTCCCCCACCGGAGCCTGGGGTGATGGGGTAGCTGCTGAACCCGTGTCCCGCTGCCTCCCCCGGGCTCCGCCAGCACCATCCGCCCCAGCTCAGCCCGGTGGCCAGCAAGAGGGGCGAGAAAGCCACGCAGGCCTCCAGGCCAGGCAGGGGACAGCCAGACATCACCGCGGTGGTGCCTGGCAGCACCCCACAGCCCCGGGGTGCGTTTTGATGCTCTTTGGCTCGGAGCTGCGCGTGGCGCGAGGCAGGGCGAGCGGTGCGTGCTGGCATATTTGTATTTGTCAGCGTTTCCATGACGATGCGAGCCGCCTTCTCTCCCCTTGTGCGCGCACACGCACATGCGCAGGCGCGCTGCCGCTGCGGGCACACGCACGGGCCCACATGCGGGCGCACGCGCACGCACCCGGTCAGCGTGCACGCACGCGCACGCGCGCTCACCTGCATGCACGTGTGCTCCTGCACTCACCTGCATGCAGGTGTGCTCCTGCACTCACAAGCACGCACGCACACTCACGTGCACGCGCACGAGTGCACGCGCACGGAGCTTTTCTCCCTCTCCCTTTGCCCCCCCCTGCCATTCGAGGGCAGGTTCCGCAGGCCGCCGGGCTGTGCTTGCTCCTAACAAGCAGTAACCGCAGGCTGCGGCTGGTGTCTGCGCTGAACGCTGATAAAATAAAGGTACAGGGGGGAAGGCTGCGGTTAGGAGATGTAGCGTTTGTTTGTTTCTCTGTTGTCAGACCATTTGCACGCAGACTCTCCATCGCTGCTGTTCGGATGCTCGCCGGGGCTGTCACCGCCCCAGGTCGTCGGAGAATGGCTCATTACTGGCATTTCAAAAAAAAAAAAAAGAAAAAAAAAGAAAAAAAGAAGAAAAAAAATCATCCTTTTTTTTTCCCCAGCGCAGGTTCCAGCAAAGGAGATAATTATTCGGGGTAGCTCTGGCTAACGTCATGGCTGGGACTGGCGTCCGGCTGGGGTGGGCGGCGCGTGGCGGGAGATGAATATTTGGCCCCCGGGGTGTGCTGCTGTGTATCTGGGGCAGGACAGAGAGGGGAGGCAGGGTGCTGAGCCGAGGAGTGCGGGAACACGAGGGGAGCTGGGGGTGCCTCTGAACAGCCCGGCACTGGTGGGGATGGTAAAGCCAGGCGATGCTGGGTGCTGGGGCTGGAAATCCCATCCTTTGCGCCCCCCTGGGCAGGGCCCTGGCAGACCCGGTGCCGGTTGCCTTGCCAGCGCTTCCCGGGTTGCCCCAGCCTTGCCACGTTGTGACCCTGCAGCTCTGCTTTCTTCACCGAAAGGGATCCTCATTAGCCAGCACCCCCAGCTCCAGCCATGGCTCCCCAGCCTCCCTAATCCCGTCAGCCTCTCCCTCCCAGCTCCTCCGGGGCCTCTTACCAGCGACCTTCCAGGAGCTGGGTGTAGGGGTGTCATCCCTCTCCGCACCGCCTCGTCCCCAGAAGAGCCCGAAGGTGAGTGCAGGGCTTTTTTCCTCTCTTATTTTTTTTAATTGGAATCTCTGCTGAATCTGCTAATTAAGTTCTTTGCCTGCAACTAATATTGTGCTGTTAATTCCTCCCCAGAATGATGCCTCTAGCAGTCACAGAGGTTATGTTCACTGGCATCCTTCCACTGCTCCTTTATAAAAAAACAGAAGAGCCCTTCTTTAATCACTGCGAATGACTCATCTATGAGCAGCCCTCGTCCTCGTCCTCTGCCTCGCTGAGGCCGCAGCTCCGGCGTGCGAGGGAACAGCGTGGGCAGGCGGCGAGCCCTGCCAGCTCCTGCAGCACCCCGGGGGCTGAGTCCTTGCAGGATGGGGCCACCCAGCACAGCCGGGTGAGCAGACACCTGGCAGCACAGCCGAAAGCCACCGCACTGTCCCCTCTCCCTGGGTGCAGGGACTCGGCTTGAAGTTTAAGCCTCAGCTGCTTTGCGAAGTGCAGCGAGTCCTGCTCAAGAGCCTGCGCCGCTCCAGGGGCAGGATCGGGCCCGCAGACACCCCGTTAGTGTGGTGCCGATGGGGCTCAGCTCCCCGCACCAACGCTCCGTGTCCTCCCAGGGGCAGCGAGCTGTGATGTGATCCAAACGGCTGCTTGGTCACATGCAGGATGAAAATCCCAGAGCCCTTTGATATTTTTCCTCTCTCCCTGTTTTCTCTCGCTTTCTATTTTTATAAATAATACCTGGTCTCGAACTGAGCAGAATACCAAGCGTGCAATTAAATCCCCGAGCGCCAGCGCTTGCCTTTGAGGAGGGCTTCGAAGCGTCTCTTCCCGGAGGCGCCGATGCCACAGCAAAACCGCTGCTGGCTCAGACCCTCGCGGAGGAGTGAGAGCCCTTAGCAGGACCTGACCCTGCTTCAGCTGCCTCGAGGCACAGCCCTCATACCCTCGCCGGAGCCAGCACTGGACCTGTGCATCACCTCCGAGCTGTACCCCAGCTGTACCCTCTAATTTCTTTGATCTCAGTTCACATTAATGCCAGGGAACTGGGGTGGGAGCAGTCGCTCTCCCTGCCTGTTGTGAGCTGGCTTAAGCACTGCGTTGCTGGAAGGCAAAACCCATCAGAATTAAGAGGACCGAGCAGGGAGAATAATGCACGTTCCGCACAGGCAAAGAGGGAAGAGAAAACTTGGGACCTGGGGGGTTTTTTTTTGGTGCATGAAAACATACTCATGCTGCTTTGATGTATCTCGGGGTGCTGAGATCTACCCAGGTTGGGCAGAATGAGAACTTTTCCCCTGCTCTGCTCCCAGCTCCTGGCAGTGGAGGCAGCTGAGCTGGGCACGGGGCAGAGCGTGGGGTGCTGGTGACAGTCACAGCTGCCTCAGAGCCACCCCAGGGCTCCTCTAGTGCCATCAGCCTTTGGCATGGCAGTGCCCAATGCTGGAAAGAGGGACAAAACCCGGTGGCAGAGCGAAGTGGACTCGGAGCCAGGGCTGATCCAGGGAAATGGGTGGGATTGCAGCCCTGTAAGCAGATGGGAGCTGGGGGAGATGCTCCCCGCTGGAGCTCCAGCCAGCTCCCCAACGCTGGCAGGCAGCTCAGGAGGGGGAGGGCTGCGGGGTTGCCATGACAATCAAGCATCTACAGATTCTCGGATTATTTATCTTCGGTTTTGTTTTGGCTGGATGAAAGTAAGTCTTGCTTCTGGGCTGAGGGCGCAAGGGGAACGAGCGTGGGAGCTCAGCCCATTGCTCCGTAGCATGGGAATGCACACCATAGAAGATAAGACGTAAAATTAAAGGCATGTCTGCAGGTCACCTGCTCAGCTCTGGAAAGGAGACCTTTACCAAAGAGAAGAGCTCACAAGTATGGACTCGGACAAAAAAGGTTGGGGTTAGGGTGGTTTAGTTGCCGTTTGCCTTTTCAGACAGCCTGTAGCCCCAAATCTCCCACAGATCTACAATTATCTGGCACCACGAGGCTGCCTTGTTAAATCTGGCACACGCAGTACAGGTCTGGGCTTCTTTAATTACTTAATTTTGATGTTGGGATAGATTCGGATTGGGCCCTAAATTTGCCTGTGGGGCCTGAATTGCTGCTGGACGGCTGTCTGCTAGGGACGTTTTCCAGAGCAATTTCCCAAATTCAAGAGAAGTGATTGAACGATACTCTGATTTATGGTATTTCACGCCTCCTCCCTCGCTCCCTGGCTGGAGCACCGGAGCATCGCACACACTTCGAGCCGTATCCAGCTGCAAGTTCCTTTGCAAAGACACAGTCGGTGTCCTCTGCCGCTGGGGCTCAGCCCACCGCAGCCGCGCTGACGGCGCTTGCAGCAATTAAAGATGCCTGAGCTCATTCCAGATGTCTCTCTGCAAATCTGCTGTCACTCAGGCTACGGAAAACAAGGAGACTGTGGGGGATTTGGAGTTGCCGGTAGCTGGGAACTTCTTGGTGAGGTGTAAAACAGAACGAGTGTCACTTCTGGAGCTGGGAGAGACCCGAGCATTTACCAGCCCGTGTCGCCCGCCGCCAGCTTCCAGCCTCCTCCCCCTTTATAGGAACCACTGCAGTAATTGCTCCTAAGTCTGATAACCGATTCTTTTTGATGCCTTCAGTGTCACCGTTATGTAAATCCCAGTGTGAGGATGCTGTATATTTTATGGATCGCGTGTTTGCCGACGTCCCTGAGTGTGTGCGCAGCTAAAGGGATAACTTTGATTGTCGGATCAAAGAATCACAAGAAACGTTAAGGACAATATGAGCAAAATAAAACTCAAGGAAATCAGGAGCCTGTGGTTAAATTGATTTGATTTGATTTTGCCAACAGAGGTCAGTGTGAAGTATTAAGGCTCCTGAAATTGTACAAGGAAATCCCATTACTCAAGGAACAGATGGGCTATTTTCAGAGAGGAAATGATGGGAGGGAGCGAGCAAGGGGAAGGTGGCCAGAGCCAAGGAGCTCGAGGTGGCTTAGGAGGAGATGTTGTACTTAAAAATGGAAATGTTCTGGGTACAAACTCCAAGCTGGTAGAGCTGGGAGCCTGAGCAGTGCTTTGCTCCAGCTCACGGTCAGAGCATCACTGGTCTCACCAAACGATGAGAAGGCAAGAAAAAGCCATGGCAATGCCTTCCCTCTCCCCAGCCCCAGAGCTCTCCCTGGACAAGAGGGAGAGGAGAACCAGGGTTTGGATGCAGCTGGTTACAGGCAAATGAAGGAGGAGACTTCCGGATACAAACCCCCTTCCCCACCCCTTGGACACAAGTTCTCCTGCTCTGACCTCATCTCCAAAGGGCTTCACTGCCTTTTTATTGCTTCGAGCAGCTTTTGTCTTCCTGGGTATTCCCGGGCGAGCCGTCCTGCTCCAGATGGCGACCCGCTCAGCTATTTCAGGCCATCAGTCTGACTGGACTTCCCCTGCCCACGGCTGACAGCCCGCCGGGGTCTCTGCTCGCCATGAAAGCAGCTGCACTCGGAGCCCATCTACAAAAGATGCTGAGGAGGGGGTGGCTGGCAGATGGGCACCTCGGCGCTTTTTCTGCTGGTGCAGCTCTGACAGTGAGGCCTCTGTAAAAGTGCAATGCAGAGGAATAAATTAGGCTGACAGAGGTTCCCCCGAGCAACAACTCCATCCTTTATCCACAGATGCTTTGAGATGGCCAAGGAGCATCAGCAGGCTCTGGGCTGCCTGGTGCTGGGGTGTGCACTGGAGCAAGGCTGGAGCTGTCTGCCGTGGGTGGGAGAAGGAATGAGGACCTGCCCTGGCTAGGGATAGGTGTAAGCTGATGATGCTGAAGGAGCCTTAGATGAAGAACACCTTCAGGAACCATAGAATGGTTTGGGTTGGAAGGGATCTCTAAAGGTCATGTAGTCCAACCTGCCCTGCAAAGAGCAGGGACATCTTCAACTAGACCTTGTCCAGGAGCCGGCAGGTCCGTGTTTCATAGAAAGCTCAGCTCTCCAAGCTGGTACACAGCAGTCTCAATCCTCCCACAGCTTAAAAAATACCAGAGAAGTGTGGGATTTGGCTAAACAACTGGAAGATGGAAACAACCTTTAGAAAGCGCTTCTTGGGAGAGGAGGAGGGGAGGAGGGGAGGGGAGGTTTTCCAAGAAACGTCACCCACCCCCCCTCGGCATGGGGAGGACAATGACAAACGAGGTGAATTTGGAGGCTGCGGAGAAAAATTGGCAGAGTGTTGAAAATTTGCTGCCAGGTTTGGGGGAGCTTTAAATGGCATTTAATTAGCAGCATTCAGGTGGTCACAATACTGTTGAGGCACAGTGGCAGCAACAAGACAGTACTGCAGTTCCTGGCATTTGTTAATTAAAGCCACTCCTGACAGAGACTAATGACTTTTTAATGAATCTGTTGTCTTAATGTCTTATTAAGTTTTGACTTTCCCTTTCTATCCCCTTTGAGATTCTCTGCCCAATCTCCCTCCCGCTGCCAGCCGGTTTCCTGCGAGCATCGGCATCCGAACGAAGGGACCGAGGCTTCTCCAGGAGGCATGAGGATGGCTTTCCTCCTTTCTGCACAGGGCCAGATCCAGCTGAGAGGAGCAGAGGGATGGCACGGGTCCTGCCTGCATGTGACAGAGCCCAGATCTCTTTGAGCAGGGGAACACACTGAGAAATGCTGGCCAAGAGGGGACGGCACGACCACAGCCCCGCATCTTGGTGAGGTGCCAGGCTTGCTCCTCGTCTCTGCTTGCCCCAGCCTGTTGGGGACTCCTCTACCTCTTCTTCTTCTGCTTTGCTGGTGGAGATGGCAGGGTGAAGGACAACACTGGAGAAATCTGTACTGTAAAAAGCAGAAAATATTCCCCTGGAATGGGTAGCTGCCCTTTGGAGATGGGGTGCAAGAGCACGTGCTGACAGCCCCTGCTGCAGAGCTACACGTGGGTGGAATGGCTGCTCTTACTTACAGGGAGGCTTGGAACTCACACACAGCCCCCCCAGATGAAGGGCCGGGGAGGATGAAGGTGGCTCCGGGGTATCAGAGGTTGGTGCTGGAGATCAGCCCCAGCCTCTGCTGCTGAAGCTCAGTCTGAATGTCTGCAGGGGGGTCACATTCAGCCATCCCTCATTATACTGGTCCTGTGGACCAGGAGATCGGTAGGTAATTAAGCCCCTACTTCTCCTTAATTTGGGTCACACGCATGGCCCTGCAGAGGGGAACAACACACATATACAACCTAACTGTATACCCCAGAAACGCACCACGAGGAGTCTCCAGCGCCCACGTGTGCATACACCCACACCACTGACTGCACATGCACGAACACGTGTGTGCACACTCGACTGCATGGGCAGCAGGCACACAGGAGCACGCGTGCACGCCGCTGCACTCTGCCCAAGTGTGCATACGTGCACGCACAGCATCCCTGTGGTTTCAGACCTGGGACACAATTAAGTTCAGTGCAGCAGAATATTTAGGGATGAGACGCTGTACCGGTGTTGCTGGAGAGCAGAGAAGCCGCTAAGCCCCGGTATCTGTCAACAGGCCAGCAGGTTCAATCCATCAGGCATTAGCCCTCAGCAGAGCTCCGCAGAGCACTTGGCATTTAATCCTCCTTTCCCAGCTTCTGCTCAAGGTTGTGCATGCTTGGACACACTCAGACACCCACGCACAATTGCACACTCACGCTCATTGGTCACAAGTGTTTTGTAACCTGGATGAGCACAGGGATCCAAAGAGGGCTGGGGGTGTGTCTGGGTGCTCAGGGACTCACACACCCACCCTGCGCCCTAGGGACCCTGCAGAGGGTCCCACCACAGGCATGTCCCCTAACTTCTGCCCTGTCCCGCTCCCTTACACCGAAATGCAGGCAGCACTTGCTGCTCCATCCCCACTCTGTCCTGAAATGCGGCCAAATGCCGAAGCATCCGAGGCTCAGAGCCGAGCGGGATGGCAGGGGAAGGGTAACACTGCCATTTCTAAGGCGATGAGACGTGGGGAGCCTGGCGCCCGCCTCCCCGCCAGCCATGGGAAAAAGCATTAACTGGGGCTTTATCTCTCGGAGCCACCGTCCCCGCTGCTGGCGCTGCCAAGGGATTTAGCTCCGGCAGCCTCCGCTAATCTGGGCAGCTGGAGGGTGGCACCGGTCTGTGCTCTCCCCCACCGTGCCTGGGCTGGAGCAGAAGCAAAGGAGGAGTTAACTGCAAAGCGTTTTTACAAGTGCTGGACTGGAGAAAGCTCTGCACAAGTAATTGAGGACAGAGCCACTCCACACGTTTCAAACCCTCTCTGCTCCATGGCCAGCTGCTCTCCATGGGTGCCACTACCCTAATTGAGAAGGAAATGGTTAGTGGAGTGGACTGAACAGGACAAATGAGGGAGGGAGAGAGAAAATGTAGAGAGAACAAGGAACAAAGGTACACACAGGAGAAAAGGGCTCTGAAAATGGGCAGCGTGCAGCACAGAGAGCAAGGACTTCTGCTCGTCTAAGGCTAAAGAAATAGATGCAAACGGTTCCTTACGTGAGGGAAACCATCTGCTTCATGGTTGAAGCACTGGGCTGGATTCAGGCAGATCTTGACTCAGCTTCTGGCTCTGCTACAGATTTCCTGACATGACTTTGGACGAGGCACTGTTGGAACCAGGTATTTAACAGGTTTTCCCCAAAAGCCGAGTGCAAAATATAGTAGGATCCTAATTGCGCTCATTTGTCAGGCATCACTCGAGCTAAAGAGATTCCCAGATGCTCTGGGCAGGAGCCCACGTCCCACCGGTTGTGAGGCTGACGCTCTTCTGCCAGTCCCCGGTGCCGACATCCTTAGGAAGAGCAGCAGGCAGAATCCGTTTCAGAGAGAGCACAAAATCACAAAAATAGATCCCATTTCTACATCTATATTTAACACTCTGTGTTCTCCTTGGAATGGACTCAGGGCTATGGCAATTAACTAATGATGAAGATGATTAAGGATTGCTCTTGCGCTTTACATTTATAGCATCTCTCCCACTTCTTTTCTGAATAATAATCCCTTGCGTTCGCAACGCCAGCAGCGCATTCCCTGGAAACCGAGAGGTAAAAGGAAGGGTAAATTAGAAAGGTGACCCACTAAATGGATCAGGGAAATGAATAAACCTGATGTTTACCCATCCCCAAACCAGGATGAGAAGATAAGTCCCGGCCAGGATTTCCCCACAGCTCTCAGGTGAGAGCGAACGGCTCCAGCACGGGCTGTGCAAGCGCAGAAGTGTCTCTGGCTGCTAATGGAGCTTGAATAATAAACAACCGGGAGATGCATTCAGCCTCCATCCTCAGGAGTGTGGGGCTTGCTCTGGGCTGTACCGGCTTTACGTGATCTCTTTCGTGGCAGCAAGCACTGATTTCCCGTGCAAAGATGCCATTTTATTGCCGCGGGGGTGGCATGGAAGAAAGAAGCAGAAAAATAAAAAATCACCAGAATAAATATAGATGTGAGATGAACAGGAGGAAGGACTCAGGCTGGCTATCACAGCCGCGCTTCTCCTAGCCCTCTTGAAGGGCAGGGGAGTGAGCAGCCGCGGTGGCTGGAAGGCATGTGAGTGACCATCATTTCTGCGATCTGCTACTCTGCTAGACCCCCGCCCACCCCAGCCTATTCAGCATCACTTCAGCAGAGAGAAATATTGGTCGTCTCCCTGAGAGTGAAAACAAACAGAGCATGAAATAAAAAAAAAAAAGAAAAAAAAAATCAACTAAAATAATTACAGGTTACAACAAATCAATTGGAACTGTGTAAATAGCCTTCAGGCAGGCGTAAGACACAATGTTTGTTGCTTAACACGCTCAGCGCTTGCTCGCTTCCCCGGACGCCTCAGCAGCTGCCACGGTTCGGTGATGGAATGGACCGGCGGCGAGGGCTCCCCGGGCACGGCAAACCATCCTCCCCTTGGTGCCCTGCCCTCCCGTGCCTGGGTGGTGAGCAGCAGCTGGGCCAAAAGGACCCAGTGGATCAACCCTGAGTCGTGCAGGCTGGAGGACACCAGCCCATCGTGAGGCCAGGCTGCCGGCGGTGGGGAGCGCTCCTTGTGCGGGATCCCAGACAGGTTCATGCTGCTCCTGCTAAAGCCTCGATGCAAATTCTTCCAGAAAGCAAACATTGAAACCTGCCGTCTCTACAAGCCAAGGCCGTGGCTTCACGTTTCATCCTGAAGAAGCTGGGGGAGGTTGGAGGGAAGGGTCTGATGTTTGCTCCCGTATAATCCTGGGAAGCAGACGAGGGGCCGTGGGTGCAGAATTTGGACAGCAGCCTGCGGGAGCCCGGGGCGCTCGAAGGGTGCTCTACCATGCATTCCTAAGCCTCTTGTAGCAGAGACTGTCTGAAGGAATTCAGGCAGCTAATTCTTAGACACACACTGCTTGAAATGAGAGGGCAAAACCGTCATAGCAGTGAAAATTTTATGACTTGCAAGCCCCATGGCAAAACATTTTGAGGAAACGGCAGGAACAATTTTGTAGGGTGTTTCTTTTGCAGCCGGAAACCCCGATGAGTATCAGTGCTCCAGTATCCGTGTGCCCCCATGGCCTGCTGCACCGCAGCAACCACAGAGGTGGATCTGTTGGGGTTTCTGGTTGAATGTATTGTGCTGTGGACCCATCCAGGGCAGGTTTCTGGAGCAGTAGCGTGGACAAGGACACAGCCTGATCTTCTCCTTGCACTGACTGCTGCCTGGACTAGTGCATTGCTGTGGATCAGCCATGGTTGGTCTAACTATCCTGGCAATCAAGACCATCTCAGGTTCATCTCACTCTGCCTTTCACAGGACTGTCCCACCTCCAGTAGCTCCTGGCAGTCATCACCCTGGGGAGCCACCCCTGCGAGATGTGGTGTGGCGGCTCCTCCTTGAGCCGCTCGATGCCCCTCAATCCTCTGGGAAACTTGAGCACATGGTTGCTGGGTGCCTGTGAGGTCCCACCAGCACTGGGACTCCTTGCCATGGTCCTGCGTATCCCCTGTGGAGAAGCAGCCAGGCACTGCCCTGGGGATGCCCTTGCTGCAGTGGTGGGACGTCCCTGCTTACTCGGTGTCCCCAACACTCCGCAGCTGATCGATGGCCACCAGAGATTCCTTCCTGCTGATCGATCTCCTGCAGCTCCTGTGCATGCTTAACCAGATGCTAATTTAATGCTGTGGTCTACTGGAAGTGTGTGAGGATTAATGAGAGCTAATTCTGCAAAGGACTGCTTGTGAGGGGACAACCCTGTGTGTGCAGCACTGCTCCGGGGTGTCCGGGAAGCTCAGGACTCATGGATGGGGCCCATGAGGGGGTCCACCCTCCCTCTGTTCCTCTCCAGGCAGGAGGTTCAGGGAGATGCTCCAGTTCAGTCACAAAACACAAGTCCAAGGTGCTGGATTTCCATCACCGGTGATGCTGGAGCACAGGCTGGGTGACTGCAACAACCTTTCCGGGCTGGAGCGTCGTGGGTACCGTATCTGATTTGTTAAAGAAAGGCTGGAACTGAGTAAATGCCTCCCAGAAAATAATTTTCTGGACAAATGTTGGCTTGAAACTTGCTTGTGAGCAGCTTATGAGTTTCCAGGCCAGATTTTCTTTTAAAAATCAATCGTGGAATAACTTCTGCACTAGCTGCTCAAACAGTGGCTAATGCACAAGCAGTGGACAGAACATTTCCAGTATGAACTGCCTTGGTGAGCTCTGGATCCGTTGTTCCTCCCGTGACTCTGCTCCCCAGTGGCATGGCTCTTTGGATGCTTGTGGTAGTGAGCTCTGAATGCACTTTCTGGAAGTATCTCTATGAAGTTGCTTTGAATTTGGCTGTTTGCTCAAACACACGTGCCAAGAAATTCATTAGTAAACTATTAATGGAAAAGAACACAAAGTCTGAGTGCTCGTCAAAGAGCTCACAAAGGAGACGTTTGGCAGTTGGCTGCTTTCATCAAGATTGACGTCCAACACCTGAAAAGAGTTGGAGATTCAAGACACTGAGCACCTGCGTGAGAGCTGCTCTGCAAATAAAGCTGCTGAATGCAAAGAGCTGCTTCCCTTGGGTGCTGCTGCTGGACTTGCAGTGTCTTGATGCACTGGTGATGTGTTGGGGTGGCATCTCCCTCCTCCTGAGGGTGCCACAGCTGGTGGGGAAGTCTTGGTGGTGGCGGCTGTGGCTGCTGGGAGAGATGGCTGCAACCAGGAGCTCTTGATGTTACTTGCTCCCAGCTCCTGCAGAAGACTGAGGAGGCGAGGTGGGGTGGTGATCCTGGGCTGCCCTGTGGACACGTGTGACATGGTAAGGACAGAAACCTTTTGGGTGAGAGGAAGGGGTGCAGCACAGGGGAGGAGCAGCTTCCAAAGGGTTCATCTGCTTAGGGAACAGGTTGTGGTGGGTGGCTGGATTTGGGAGGGTGCAATGAAAGTGGTTTAACCTGCTGAACCCTCCCCAAAATGGAAGGTGCTGGCTGGCAGAGTTTGGTGTCATCAGGTCTGGCTTTGAGAGACTCCTAGAAAGTGAAGCAATGGGCAGATTGTCATCCTGGTGGTTAAAAAAGTCATGCAATGAGTGCCTGCGTGGCAGTCTGTTGGGGCAGCTGGGCGGTGCGTGTCTGCAGTAGGGAGCCCTGGTTTCCTTGGCTCTCCCTCATTACTTGGTTGGAGCTGGTGACTGCGTGGGATGTCCTTGGTGGAGAAGGACAGGACTGAACATTCAGTTCTAGCTGAGAAATGTCACCCTCAGTGCCTGGAGATGTATATTCCTCCTTTCCTGGAAGGAATAATGCGGAGTGGGGTGGGAGGCACTCAATGGGTGACACACAAGTGTTACTGAAGAAGTTGTAAATGATATTCCACGCTTGAATCCCTTCACAGTGCGAGGTGTCTGCTCTGTTGTCTGCGTTCGTGCTGTATAAATATTTATGGCTCCTAATGCAGAGGTTTGTCACACGTAATGACGTGAAGCCAACATGATGTTGTCTATAGGTGACATGCTGCACCAAAGGAAAGCAGCTAATGTCCTCCTTAGCTCCCGGGGAAAGTGCATTAACAATGTTTTACAAGCAGCTAGAGGACCAGGGAACTGAGTATGGAGGAGTGATTTCCTCCCCATGTGATACTTAAAGATAAGGAAGGGGAAGCTCAGAAAATTAGTTTAGCCTTTCTGACAGCTCCAAGATGGGAGTTGATGTGAAATCCCCCTCCGTGAGCATCGCTAGTGGCAGCAGCAGTGAGCGTGCCTGTCCTGCGAGTGGGAGGCAGGCACCCCTGGGCACTGCTGGCTTGGTGGGACCAGCAAGGTCTCCTGTCCAGAGCCACCCAAGCCTATGGAGCTATGGGAGACCTGGGGATCTTGCACCTTGCTCCCTGCTGGCATCTTGGAGGCGGGGGAAGGCAAGAGGGGCTAAGGTGGCCCTCCAGCTCCCCTCCTGTGCATCCCCTGTCACCAGCACAACTTGCTGGGGGGTTAGGGTGACCTCTGGAGAGTGACACCCTCCATGGGAAGCACTGGGCTGCAGGTACCCTCAGCAATGAGGCTGAGCCCCTGGGCCACACCAATGTGTGAGCCATCGAGGGCGTTACAGGCTGTGCAACAGGGTGCAGCCCCTCTCCCACGCAGGCCCCTCACACATACCGCTTGTAACCTGCTAATAATATCCCTGTGCCTACTCCTCAACCACGGGATTTTTTTTCCTCTTCTATTGTTCTGCATGTTTCAGCTGCTGAAGGCTCTGAAGCTGTCTCCCAGCCTCTGATAGCATCACCATTGTTCTCCTCACCTACCACGGCTTCTCTGAGTCATTCTGCTATCTCGCAGGGCAAGCACAAAGGTCTCTGAGATATCAGATGCAGCTCAGCCAATATCTGGCTGTTTGGTTGGGTTTTTGCATCTGCGATTCATCCTCAGAAGTTGAGGGGCTGGGGGAAGGGAGGAAGACTAATAGGATTAATCCTCTGAATTCATTATGC
This sequence comes from Psophia crepitans, assembly GCA_013399095.1. NCBI lineage: Eukaryota > Metazoa > Chordata > Aves > Gruiformes > Psophiidae > Psophia > Psophia crepitans. Next base: position 114,649 of record VWZZ01002509.1, read on the forward strand.
AAAAACTTGGCTCCCTGCCAGTCTCTCTTGAACAAATGGTCAATGCTTTTCTTTAATAGCATTAAGCAAAATTACAAATCACAGCGTTGGTTAATCAATCTCAATAGGTTTCTCTGTATGAAGTTTTTTTAACTGTCTCCCGGAAAGGACTGTAGCAGCTGATGCTTTTCCCTCTTTTCCTCCCAGTTTTTGACATTAGCTGGAATGGCAAGAGAGGTCCTGGTTATTTGTGACTCTTCTGAAGGCCTGGGCTGGATAGCTAGAGGCCTGCATGCAAATCAAAAAAAAAAGAAATAAATAAAAGGGACTCTGTAACATGCTCATCTTAGCAGCAAGACTCTGTCTCAGAGCCCTGGAGCTGGGAAAGGCTGTGCACCAAACCCAGCGTCCCCCAGAGTCCTTGGGCTGAGCTGGACACGATGCAGGGACTCAGGCTTGCAGCGAGTTAGCGGAGCTGCTGCCCAAGGAAATATAAAATTTTGTAAGTAATGATACAATCTAAATGCAGGCAGGTGTATTTTTTTATGCTAGGCAACAGTTTGGAGCCAGAACAAGGCATGCTTTGGTCTTGTTTTTATTTCAGTATTGCTTCCTTATGTGAGCATGTGTATACATGTGTTAATAGTCAGCGACGGTTTGCATACGGGGTATGGATATATAACAAAAACGCTAACATATGCCTGCATTGCATGTACAGCTGCATACTGCATGCCACTGGGCTGCTGCAGATCCGCTGGACCCATTTGCAGCGTGCCTGCCAGCGCAGTTAACGCTGCCTTTCTCAGTAAGCCAGGCTGCGGAGCGGGTGCTGCTGGGTGCTGTATGAGTTCGGAGCGTGCTGTCGTACTGGGATGGAACAGTCCGGTGCCTGGAGCAGCTGCCCTTCCTGCAGGTTATGTGGAAAAGGTGGTTAAGGTAGGGTGGAATGATGGAAGGAAGGAGTAGCACAAGCTGGTAGGGAAGGGATGCCTATGCAACAGGGTCGCAGGGCTGAATGGGTGGCACAGCCTGGGTGAGAACAGGCAGGCGAACATCACGGGAGCAACGGAGATGGTGAATGATGGTCCACAGGAGTTGGGCTTGACAGTCCTTAGGGGTCTCTCCCAGCTCGGACTATCAGTATTTTAATAATCACAGAATACCCCGCCCACTTGCTGGCAGCCGTTTCCCACACTCAGCACTCCTGATGTCCCCACAGTGGGCTCTGCCCAGCATCGTTCCCC
>VWZZ01002509.1:115923-145863 GCA_013399095.1 Psophia crepitans
TGCTCACCCCAGGTCTGACTGCGTGGAGGTGATGAACAGACGGGTGCCTGTTAGGCTGACTTATCACATCACATTGTGTCTTAAGATTCTTGGTGGCTCACAGGCTGTGCCATAGAAACAGAGCTCTCCTCTTGCCTCTTCCTCAGCTATGTGAACCACCAACAGGACCGGATAGCTTATTTTATTCAGGACAGGATAGCAGAGCTAATAAGCACCAGCAAAGCAAGCATTAATAAGGTACTATAAATATCAGTGTCCCTCTCGGAAGCAGCCAGGGGGGCTCAGCTTTCAGTTCTATGCCTTGCAGCAAACCTAAGGCTTTAACCTACACAGCAATCCCCTCTGATCCGTTATGGGCTCCCATTATCCACAGCACTAGCTCTTTTAATTTGACATTTTCCTCCAGCTTTTCCAGCCTGGTTCAAACTCCAGCCACTGAAAGGGAGAATTTACATTTCCAATTCATAGGCAATACAGTCCATTAGGTTTAACAAGTGAGTGAACTTCACATGTAACCTACAGCAAGCATCAGCTCTGTGGCTATTCATTTTAACTGATTACCTCGTTTGCTATATCTAGGAGCCCCTGGCGTGGCCATGGCAACTGGTTTTGCTTAAATGCAGCTGAACAGTAAAGTTAATTTTAGATTAGGTGAGGAGGAAGCTGGTGCACCAGGGGAAGCTCAGTGCTAGATTTCTCATCTTCTCTAGTGGCAATGGCTCTGCTTGCCAGGTCACTTGCAGCTGGCCATACCCTTGAGTCATGCACCAGCCCCCCCATCCCCGCTGGGGATGCCAGGCTTCAGGCATCCCTGCATCAGAGCAACCACATGCAAGTTCATTAATCATCCATAAGCCCTCCAAACCACCAGCACGTCTGCTTAGGCTCTGCTGGTGGAATGCCTCTCCTCCAACCAGCCCTCTTCAGAGCTTCACCACTCAGCTTTGTACACAGTCAGTGGAGAACAGCAGATGGTGAGGTTTCTCACATCCCAGGGTAGGTCTCTAACGCAGGCGGGTTGGCTTGCCCTCTGCCTTCCAGCACTGCATACATCACTGAGATGATTTCTGCTTGGTAAAGGTGTCAAAAACATCTTTAAAAACCCAGGCCTGGGGATAGTCATGTTCCAGCTCAGTACACTCATCTATATATGTTGATGTGAATATTCATACCTTAGCCAGAGAAAACCATGAATAAGCTGGAAGTGACCTTAAACATAATGAGTACTTTGGATCCAAGAGGTGTATTTTGGTTGTTCTCATAAGAATGTGAAGTAGGTGATAAATGGGCACTTCTTTCAAGCAAGCCTGCTTGTTTCTCAAGTCCTTCCTCCAGGACAGCAGGACACAAACAATGCAAGGTGGCTTCAGAGCTCAGTTTTCCCAGGTCTCTTATTCCAGCCAGTGCCCACCCTGGAAAACTTAGAGGTGGACTAGCAGGGCTTCTTTGGGTTTTCTTCCTTCTTCACTGCCTGCTCCAGCCATAGAATTATAGAATATCCTGAGTTGGAAGGGCCCCCTAAGGCCCATCAGCCCAACCCCTGGCCCCACACAGGCCCAGCCCCATCCCAGCAGATGACTGAGAGCGTTGGCCAGACACTGCTTGAACTCAGCCCAGCTCGGGGCGGTGACCACTGCCCTGGGGAGCCTGTGCCAGGGCCCCACCACCCTCTGGGGGAAGAACCTTCTCCTGATCCCCACCCTAACCCTCCCCTGGGGCAGCTCCAGGCTGTTCCCTGGGGTTCTGTCGCTGGGCCCCAGAGGGAGGAGATCAGCGCCTGCCCCTTGGCTCCCCCTCGGGAGGAAGCTGGAGGCCCCATGAGCTCTGCCCTCAGCCTCCTCTTCTCCAGGCTGAACAAGCCCAGGGCCTTCAGCCTCTTCTCATGCATCTTCTCCTCTACACCCTAAGCTCATTCCTGTAGGAAGATCAGTTCTCAGGAATGGTCTGAACTTCCATTCTGTGTCTCAATTTGGCAAGTGTCCTGCTACAGGGGCAGGGTCTGCCTCAGCTTCTGGAAGGATACAGGGAGCAGAGTCCCTGGCACAGCTTTCTGCAGCCTCAGCACAGCCTCTCATGGAGCCTAGAGCAAGGGACAGGATGACCTCTGTGCTCTTGCTGCTGCTCAGGACAGTCACTGACTGGGGAGGGCAGCCTTGTTGGCTAAAGCAAGTAGTCCCTGGGCTTGAGATGAAAATTCCTGCCATAAAGTCTCAGTCATCCAAGCCAGTGATGCTCTGCTGCCTTGATGGGTGGGAGGCTGCTGGTGGGTGGGTGGGGGATAACCAGGTCTGTGTATCTTCAAAGCCCCCTGAGCAGCAGGGGTGGGATCCCCAAGTAGATCAAGCCCAGCACACTCCTTTGCTCGCTAATCTGCACAATTTGGGCAGAAGTGTCCTGTACCTAGCTTGCTCTCCATGCTTAGCTTATTGTAAACCTGTCTTGAACCTACTCCACACAGTCTGAGCCCTGGGTTTTCTGGAGGTTCTCACTTGAATCAGTCTGTGTGCTCGTTCCTAGCACCCTGTGCTCCTCAGGATTCCCTCTGAGGAGGCTGCAAACGCGCAGGTAGGCACAACATCCTCTGCTTGCTCATGCTGTGTCTCTACCGAAGTACAGAGGAGGCTGAGTCATCTCCTGCCATCCTCCCCCTTGCTCATATGCCCCCTCCCACCTCCTGGAGATGAGTGGCTTGCAGCACTGGTGTAAAGCTGGTCCAGGCACCAGAGTAACTTTTGGGAGGTCTGGATTCAGGTCTCTTGCTCTGCCATGCGTTCCCCGTGCCGCAAAGCCACGCTTTGTAATGCCTGTTCTAACCTTAAATTGAGGTGTCTGTGTCTGCCACCAGTAGATGACATTTCCAGTGTTGGAGTGTTGTATTTATTAAGTTAATCTCTTTCACTAATTCAGCTTCAACCAACCTACAAAACAAAGTGGACATTATTTTGTCTACTTGGGACCTGCAGGAATTGGAAAATTTTACTCTCCTGCTAACCTGGGACTTTTGATGGGCATATAACACATAATTAGACTTTTTTAATATCTTGGATCATAACTGTAACAGGCACAGTAGTGGTTTTGTGCAGAATGTCCATATCTGTGTCCATATGGATAATTACAGACCCATATGGACATTGTGGACTAGCTCATCACCTGGCATAAGTCAGAGCCGCCCCATTCTCTAACATAGTTATGCTGATTTACATCAAGCCAGAATCCACTTCTAAATAAGCTTGTGACATTGAGTAATAAGCCTCACTGCAAATCTAGGAGAAATTAGCTTTGCTGTGACATACGGCACAACCTTCAGGTCCTAATTGTGCTGGCTCATGCATTCATAACACTACCAATTATTTATACGATGAGGCAAGATAGTGTGTTTATCAGTAATTTTTCCTTCGCTGACAGTTTATGATCGGCCAAGCAGCACCCATTGGAATACTTCAGGCAATTAGCCACTCTGATGTGTGTGGTGTCATCAGATGTCTCATAATAAACAAAGAGAAAGACTTTTATGTGTTCAAAGGGGGCCCTGCTAGAGCTGCCAGGTCAAAAATACATCCTGCATGTTGTGACCATAATTGCAGGAGGGTGTGTAATTTGTCATTTCTGTGCCTTTGTCTGAGCCGTTCTCGCACACGGGTAGGGAAGCACATTAACTACAACCACTAAACTCCACAGCCCAAGTGTCTCAGATTCATCTTGCGGTCCACAGGTCCACAGGATTTGCTGCGGCAGCCAAAGCCGTGGGTCACTCAAGCTCCGTATCTCCCTGCAGCACAAATGAATCGGCTCGTGGCACGCAGGCACCGAGTCTGGCTCCCTCTGGAGAGGGCTTCATCCAGGCACTGGGCTTTTGGTGCTGTATGCGCCGGGTTTGGTGGGCACAGATGGAGGTGCCCCCATGGTGCCTCAGCTTTTGGGTGTGCCAGCAAGTCCACCAAGGTCAGCATGTAAAATCCAGTGGCTTTTCTCTTGTGTGGTAGGTCTGAGCTGGGCCCTCAGGGCTCCCTGGAGTGCCTCTGAGATGGGTAATCACCTCTCGTGTAGGTAAGGGTCTCACCTAGGTGGTCCTAGGGAGATTTAAGGGGCATTATTTATGGACTTGTCTCCTGTAATCTGTGGAGAAGAAAGCATTGCTGACTGACATTGCTTCTTCCACTGAATCTTATCAATTCATCTGTCAGGATAAATATGGATCTTCAGGTCCTGGTGAATGCGCTCAACTGTACCACGTAAGGGTGTCTGTGCTCACATCTGCGCTACCTAGGCAGGATGAGTGCAGTGCAACCCAGACCTGTGTTATCTTCGTGTATCCAGGGTCCTTGCTTATCTCTTGTGTTCCTTGTAATTTCTCGGGTGAGGTGTCAGCTCCCTCCTGTTAGTGCTAATCAGCTGTTTCTGACTGTCCCAGGGAATTTATCAGATAATGGGGGCTGATAGGAGAAGGCAAGGTGGGAAACAAGTGAAAGTGGGATGTGGGAAGATGTAATCCTGGGGCAAGGAGAGCTCTGGCTGCTGCCACGTGGAGGGACTTGCTGTGCAGCCTGGGCTTGGGTCTTCTGGTCACAAAGGAGCTTTGTATTAAAGTGCTGCTGCCTGCCATGGCAAAGCGTCGCTGCTGAAGGATGTAGGAGCTCAGCTCTGCCAGCAGCCAGCCATTAGTTAGAGAAGTCACTGCTGCTGCCTCTGTCTCAACAGAGACACCCTCTTAGTCCCTCTCATCTGGAGGGCATGGCTCTGAGACACCCTGTCTGATCCTCAGAGCTTCCCTTCCCAACCGGGGGACTCGAAGTGTTGGCTGGTGGCCAAGCCTGGTGAGATAGCTGAGTCTTTTGGGCGAGCTGATAAACTGTCACGGAGGGAAAGGGGAGTCCGTAACTGTGCTCAGGCTGCCGACAGCAGTGGGGTTTAGCCAGAATAACGCAAGACGTGCTGCGTTTGGCCCCATCTCAAGAAGCTGGTTGTCCCTATAGTGCGATAGCAAGGGGGGAGGTACTGGCTGACCTCCGGTCCAGATGACAGAGCCCATTTCTTGGCAGCTTGTGCACCTAGAGGAGATCAAACCCACCAGGAACACCTCCTCAGCCCCACCCTTTGGCACATTTCCCCTTGCTGGGGGTTGGTTGCACAGTTTTCTTCCGTAAGTGGAAGGGAAGGCAGTAAAATGATGGCTGCACGCAGCTGCATCACGCATCGCTGCTTGGACGTCTGCTAGGAGGCATGTGCGCTCGGCAAACAAAGCTCTCCTTACCGGGGCTTAAACATTATAGTGACGCTGTGGATTGTAAAACAAAAACGCTGTGCGCAGAGGAGTTTAATGGTCAGCTTCTGTTCGGTGTAATACTTGGAGGACGAGACAGGCTCTTCTTTGTACTGGAGAACTGGGTGCTTGAGTTTTAAGGGAAGAAACAACAAAAATGCTTTCAGGTCCCTGTTTTTGTGTAAATCACTGGGATTCTGAATTATTAACGTGAGGAAGAAGGAACAGTTTTGTTTCTGGCTCTGAACCTGGGTGAGTCAGTTCACGGGGATTTTCCGCTGAAGCCCCTTGTGGTGCTGGGGCCATGTCTGGTGGGGGTTGTGCTGAGTGTTGGGTCTGGTCCCTCCATCCCATCCCCATTCCCTCCTCACTCCCACCACTGTTACCCGGAGCTGCAGGGAGCTGATGCTGCCTTTTGAGGAGTCACGACTCCTATCCTCTCCCACACAGGACTGAAAATTAATTAATGCCTGTGAGGCGCTTCGGAGGCTGGGCGAAGCCTTCAGCATTTGTGTTTATCCTTTTTGGAGCAGGACTGGGTCCGCGTGGAGTGTCCTGTCAATGAACCAGGCTTGCTGGCAGGCTCTCCTCCGCAGCTCTGCCTTCCTCAGGCACAGCTCCTACTTGCAAAGGACTGATCCACTGCCATGCCAACACTTGCAAGAGAAAATTGAGTGTTTAATAACCTTGTTCTCCTGAGGAGCTCCTCCAGTGGGCCAGGCGGTTCAGCTGGGCAGGACAGGGCATGCCTGCTGAGATGCCCGAAGGCTGATGCAGCGGCTTCAGCTGAGCAGTGTTTTCAGCTTCCCAAATGTGCCAGACTGGAGAGAGATTAAACCGGCTCCCTGGGCAGCAGCCTGCTTGCGATAACAGCCATCTTCCTCCGAGATCCCGGTCCTGCCAGGAGCACCCGGTGCTGGAGCTAATTAGGCTTTGTCTGGAGGCTCTGGGTTGAGGTGCTAAGCTGGGTCCCCAGTCTGAATGCGTCCCCATGCAGACTCCAGGCAGCACAGGCACCTGTAGCTGTGTGTTCAGACAAAAGCCCAGCACAATGACGTACTGAAATAACAATATCACGCAGGCACCCAGTTAAAGCAGCTTGCAGAGCCTCACCTGGAATAAAGCACTGCGCTGTGCCGTCCTACAACAGGCAAGAATTTATCCGGCATCTATATATAGACCCAGCTCTGCAGTCTGTTTCCAGGCTGTATTATTAAGGAAGACTTTCAAAACATAACTGTTTCTTATTTTTTGTCTTTTTTTCTGCCTGTGACACTGAAGCTTAACAGATCGCTCTGATCAGCTCTGCTTTCTTTGTGAGTGACTTGCTGCTCATGTGTTTTGTAACGGAGGGCAGACAGCTCGAGTTCTCTGTAGCTCGCCCCCAGTAAAGCTCTGGGGGCTTCGTGCCTGGTGTCTCTGGCACTTGTAGGCATCCTTCTGTGGACTGAACCCCTTGCGACTCTGTTTTCAATTTGGTATTGTTATTCTGCTCTGGTTTTATAGCTCATTCTATATGTGTATACGTATAATTTTTTAATTCCCATGAAAACTCCTTGCAAAGTTTGAGCCCTGTGGCAGGGCCTGGGAGTGCGGGCAGAGTTATCTGGAGGGAGAGGTTAAAGCTGTAGCCCAGGCAGCAAGCAATAACAAAAAGCCATCAGATGCGATTCCGTGGGGAGGCAGCGCAGCAGGAGTGAGGGCTGACTCTCCCTGGGCTCCTCTGCTTCCATCAGCAGCCCCTCAGCTAATCAGTGAGGATGGGCACCAGAAGGAATTTTAATTAAAGATTTACTGAAAAGGGGGTCTGGGAGGGATGTTTGGACGTTGTTGTTATTGTTCCAGGAGGGGCTGCTTTTTCTGTGCAGGATAGATAACATTTAAAACACATCAGCACCGGGTTTAGTGGAGTGGGACCGACAACAGACAGCTTTAAGCCCTAACTGGAGATGCCACCGGTGAAATAGTCAGGGGATCTCTATCTATAGCGCTGCTTTCCTCAAACCTATCTGTGTCTCTGCTGATACTGCTGCCTGCCAGCGGGCAGGGGAGGGCAGAGCTCCCTCCCATGCAGCCAGAGCTGGCAGGCGTTATCTCCTCCATCGCTGTGATGCCGCTGCAGCCGTGGGGTTTGCCTGTGAGGGGAGATGGGCACGAGCCCTGCTCCCCCCCTGCATGCCCAGCACTGAGAAAAGGAGAGGGGCTGTGGAGTTCAGCTCCTTGCCTCTGTCCCTGGGGTCTGTCTCTTCATCTCTTCCCATACAAATTGGGCTGGATGTGAGTTATCACATTAGTTTCAGCCTAGCCTAAAAACTTGAAATACAGGCAGTTGGTTAAACTCTGGACTATGCAAAGGGACAGCAGGAGGAGCATCCTGTCATTGCAACTGCCTGTGCTGTCCGTGGCAGCTCCCCGGCTCTGAGCACCAGGCTCCTCATACCCCTGTGGTCACGTGTGGTCACAGATAAGGTCCCACTAGGAGCAGGTACACCCGCCAGGGACTGCAGTCCAGGTAAGCCCGAGCAGGGGCAGGGGGACACAGCTGATCCCAGCTGCCCAAAGGGATATCCCATACCGCATGTCACACTCATCACATAAAGCTGGGGGAAGAAGGGCGGGATGTCTGGAGTTAGGATCCTTTGTCTTCCTGAGTCACTGTCACACGTGATGGAGCCCTGCTTTCCTGGGGATGGCCGAAATCTGCCTGCAGGTGGGAAGCAGTGAACGAATTCCTTGTTTTGCTTTGCTTGTGTGGCTTTTGCTTTACCTATTACCTCACAAGTTTTCACTTCTACTCTCCTGCTTTTCTCCCCCATCCCACTGGGGAGGAGTGAGCGAGGGGCTGGTGGGGCTTAGTTGCTGGCTGGGGTTGAACTACACCACCTGGCTTGTTGAGACATGCAGGGACAAAAATCATTGTTTTAAAATGTCATTGTGCTTCAGATTGGGGGGGGGTGTGTGTTACTTGTAATTAAAGGGGTGTCTGCAAGCTGGTTACCTGAGGGGCACTGAGAGCAGATCTCCTAAACCCAGCCTCAGCTTGCCGCTGCCTTCGAACCCCATCAAATGCTGCCTATCGGGGGACATTTAAGGAAACCTTTTAGTCAATATTGCCTTGAGAAATTCTCTAGTTGAGAGCCTTAATGCCTTATCAGCCGCAGTGTGTGGTATAGGCCAACACAGACCGGGAGGCAGAGAGAAATCCTCAAACTCTTTCATCTTTTGGATGAGTAGTGGGGAGGATGAAAACCCAAACTGTGCTGCCGGTTGGAAAAGTAAATGACTTCTCCCTGGGGGAGAGAAGAGATTGAGTGCTGCTATTCTCCTCAACGTGCTCTGCTTTCCTGGTGAGAAGTGGATTGGCAACAACGAGGACCAGGGACCCCGAGCACTTTAAGCTTTGGACGGCGAGGAGGTGTGCCTGCGAGTGGAGGGGGGACGTGTGTGTTGGCATGTTCATGCTGTGGGCTTTTGTGAGTTTTAATGCACACTCAATGTACACGAGTGCTTATTCCTCCTACGTGGCTGGGACTCAACGCTTGAAGTGTTGCCGAAGAATGGTCTTAAATGCAAGTTGCTGGACGAGATGATGGTGGGGCTCCTGTGCTGTCTGGCACAGCGGTCTTCCTTGCAATATTTTTAGCCTCTGTGGGCTTCTCAAACCTTCTTCCTTTCAGCCTCTCCATGAGCAGGTTGGTCCTCCAGCCTGCTTTCAGCCAGAAACTCCTGCGCTGCGGTGCATGGGCCAAACGCCCACAGCTGGCAGCAGCAGTGCCTGGAGGGTGGAGAGATGATCCGGGCGGGACACAATTTTCTGATGGGGAAGGAGGGAGAGGAAAGATTTCTGTCACTGCTTCCTGTCAATGGATATTCCCCTGGAGGGCTGCCTCGGAGCCCTAGGTGGGAATCCTTCCTTAGCTGTTGATATGCAGAGCCATGCTGTGCATAAATAAGGGAGAACAAGTTGGCTTCTATTTTTATATAGACCTTTTATCTATCTGTCTTTCTCAACTGTCTTGGTCTTTTGTGTTCCCTGTTTTTTCCCTATCCCTCCCACTCTGGTCTGTCTTTTCTCCATTCTATGTCTGTCCATTTTTCTTCACTTTGCAGCATCACACTAATGAAGTCTACTAATTAGTTCATGTTTGTGCATACAGCAAATGAATAGTCCATGCTGTACGAGTGCTAGGTATTAGCTGTTATGATGTCATTCAAATCTTGGGCACAAGAAGCTGCCTATACGAATAAGTGTGTGTGTGATGCACATGAAGGTGTGTTAGTGTTGGGTGTGCAGTTGTGTGAGAAAACACTTGCAACTGCGTGTAGGACGTGCAGCAGCTATGAGATCCCTGCCCAGGTTGGCAGCGTCTTGTGGGTCCACTCTGGGCAATATAAGGGAGCCTGTAAACTGCATTTATTTTAAATATTATTAGCTACAAGCTGAAAGTTCATGTCCGAGTGCTGACCAGGCACGGCTTTGGGTGTAGCCATGTAGGCAACTGCGGATGGAACCTGAGACCAGGGGTGTGGGGGTGGGTTGGTGGTTGCTACTTGAAAAACCAGGAAAGCAGCAAAAGGTTCAACGTGGGCACTTCCACAGTTTGATCAAAATACCTGGGTCAGATTGATGTTTAGGAACAGGAGGTTTGTAATAGCACTCGCTTCCTGATTCAGTGCAAGAACTTGCTCTTAATCCTCGTCCGACAACTGCCTCAAATCATTTTGTATATGGGACTGCGTATAGAATAAACTGGGTTATTATAAATAATGAGGCAGTTAGTTATGTATGTACATTCTGTACAACTTGCTCAGCGTCTTTGCCATTGACGTGGGAATAAAGTATCCTCTCCTGCATGAATAGTAATTACCGCTAGCCTGGTCCCTCTCCCCGAGACCCTGCGTGCTCTGCACCTCCCTGCGCCTGCCTGAGGGGGGGCATGAATTATTGCCATGCCCAGAGCCAGCGGCTGTGACTGCTGGGCAATTTATTAGCAGCAGGAGCTGGGTTAGTCCCTCCCTGGTGTAAATCAGCAGCTCTCCATCAGCTTCAGTAGAGCACAACCTTCCTCCCCATCTGAGATGTGCCGGTGGGGGTGTTGCTTCCCCCCCCTTGCCCAGCCTTTGAAACGACTCTGTTTTGCTCTGGCTAAGCCCTGAAGAACTCCTCTTACCCTTCCTTCTGCCACTTATGCAAGATATTTTTCTCTTTTCCAGTAAAGAAACCTCTGCAAACAGGCCCCAAGTCTTCTAAGCAACTGGAGAAGTTGCCACTGTGTGAATCATGTAGTGGGGCTAAACCAAAGGGCTGATTCCTCTACCCGAGTGTGAACCCACTCCCCGAGTGCTGCCACTGACCACAAACACCAAGACGTACCCAGGGCAAGCTGTCCCCAGCATCCCGGTGGGTCCTAATCCCAATTATTTCTTTAACTGTGGAAACCCAATTATCTGCCTAGCTGCTGGGGTCAGAAGAAGAGGTAGTCAGGGTGATAAAACTTCCATTACCACATCCCCCAGGCTTCGCTGTATTATTTTCTTCCATTATGTCACACTGTCAGAATCCATTGCCTGAGAAAGCGTGTGGCCCAATCATCCCAAATGGTCCCTGCAGGATCAGGGCAGATTAATACTTGTTGAACTGGAGGGCATGTGTAGGGCATGTTTGGGATGATTGCTCTGGTGGGTCCATCCATCCAGGAATATCGGCCCTGGCGCAGGAGCCCTGTCCTGGTTCCCCATCTCCCAAGTACCGCAGCTTTCTCTGAGCAGCCTAGGATGGCGATGGCAAGGGACTGTGCCCCCCTTTCCCTCCAGACACAGGGCTCAGAGGCTCTGCTGCCCACATGGCTTCTGTTGAAGATGGCCAAAGAGACCTGAACAACAGGGAGCTGGACCCTAATCTGCACTTTAAATGCTGGGCAAAAGCCTGGAAGCGTCCTCCTAAATCACCTCCCTGCACAAACCGTGTGGGCAGCCCTATATCGTCAGTGGCACCAAGCCCCTTGGGGGTCCTTATTTTTGGCTGGTGCAAACTGGCACTGGTGTACTGGAGACAGAGGGGTGGTGAGGATGTGGCCGGCCGGTCCTGTGACTGTGCCTCAGCCTGGGCTTACGTGCGGTAAGCAAACACAGAGGGAAGTGCAGCTGAGTTTTTAAAATTAATTCGCTTTGCTGAAGGAGGTTATTTACATTTCCCAACCTGCTGTCTAGCTACCCACTGTCCTGACCAAAAATAAGCATGGAGCAGCTTCTCTGGGAGTGTGTTCAAGACAAGATCACATCTGTCCCCTACATTTCTTCTTCGTCTCTCACCAGACTTCTCCAGATGGCTTCCCCGGAGGAAGGGGGGGGAGCCCAGCTTTCCAATTAAGAACCGGGAGAACAGTTGACTTGGCAGCACCACTGGAAATTGTTAGGACTTCCTCACCTCTGAAAAGCAAGCCCTGGAGCTGTACTGCACGCACGGGGCCTGCCCTGTATGGCACGATGCTCTGCACAGGTCTAACATGGCCACGCTCACCAATAACGGATGCAAGGAGGAGGGGAAAAAGCTATGTGCAACGTTTTTGGTAGAGATTTGGAGTGAAGAAGGGAAGGTTGGGGTGCAGGAGTGTTGTTACTGATGCATGGGGCTGCTGGAGAGGGTTTCCTCATTGTTGCGTGAAGAGCAGAGCAAAGCAGAGCCCAGAGGAGGACCTGGATGGGTTGCGTGGGCAAGGTTCCCCAGGGTGACTGTACGGTTTGGGGGCTGGGGTTTTCACTTGATACACTCTGCTTTCATCAACTGCCTGAAAAATTAAACATTTAATCTGGAAATTTAAACTTTTATTATTTTGTTTGTTGTTCTAATAAAATCTAGTCTTTTTCTTTTTCCCAAGGAGGGAAAATTCCATGAAAAATTTTCATTGAGTTGAAAGTAGAGATGAAAAATTTTAGATGAGCCTTATGGGAAAGTCCCCAGTGTGGTTTCAAAGGAAGCAAGGCAATTTAAAATTGAATCCAACCAGAGCCAGCAGAGAACTCTGTTCTGGTAAAGTGATGTGCCTGGATTTTTGTATCTGCGTGTGGAAGGAGGGCTCCAGAAAGGGAGATGCCTTCCCAGCTCTCCATCCTTTTGGTGCAGAGAGCTGAGAGGAGCTGTACCACATCCAGCTCAGGCTGTGCGAGCTTCCTTCCAGGAGAAACACTTGTTGTCGCCAGACATACAAAATGCGAAAGCTGTAGGTGATGTGTGAGCACTGGAAGAGTTGCTGAGCGGGGAGGGGTGTGCCTTGTGGCCAAGAGCATCCTTGTGCTGCAGGGAGCTGGACCCCAGGTGGGATAATCTGCTGTTTTAGCTTGAAATCAGTGGGCTGGCAGGGATTTACACAGCTCAGCCCCCAGCGCAGAGACCCCAGATAAACCTGACCCTGTCACCTTCCAGCTTGCATGGTTGCTGGAACACAAACGCGGCTGCTTGGTGCTCGCACCCGTCCCAGAGCGGCTGGAGGTGTCTCTGGTCCCCCTGCAGCCCGTGGCTGAACTCCTGCCCATCTCTGGTGGAACCAAGGTGTATCCAGATGCAACTTTCCCTGGCATCTCTTGTCAAAAGTCATTGAAATAATCAGAAAGCCGCAGAGTAGCACCAAGGGGGGAACAGGGAACGCGGCAGCGAGAACGTCAGCTGCCAGGGACCGCTCCTGCGGCGGCTGACGTGGGGCTGTCAGGTACCGTCAGTGTAATTATGGAAAATTGCTGCAGGATAAACATCACTGTATTTGGAAGAGTAATTGTGTGGCAGCCTCGGGTTCCTTTCAGCATGTCAGGTAGGCACCAATTTTAGCTCCTCTCGCCCTGACAAGCTCAGATGCTCCGAGGGAGCGCGTTCAGTCCTCCCCTCTCTGCCTCCATCTCCAGCGACAGCCAAAGAGTGCCTCGCTCCTCCGGCTTGTCCTCTCCTTGGGTGACCATAAAACACCACCCCAGCAAATGCGAGTGACATCCCAGCGGGGCCAGACTTTCCCTTTTCCTCCAGGGAAGGAGCAAATTGGTCTGCGTGATTCAAAAAGACCAAAGTCTGAGCCGAAAGCGGCTGTCATTTCGGCAGGAAAACGCAGTCTAGCAATTTTTTCATTTCATTTGTTTTTGTCTTTACGTTGTGGGTAATAATTGTGGTAAATAAAGAGCCTCTTTATGTAATTGTAAACAACTTCCTGCTGTTTTGAGGAGAAAGTCTGGCTAAGGCACTGGGCAGGGCTGCTGGAGACCCAGACTCGATGTATTGAGATGTTTCTTCTGCAGCTCGCTCTGAAGTCCAATCCTCCCCCCTCTGGCGTGTCCGTCTGTAAAGAAGAGACAAATGGGAGCGGAGGAAACGCCACATAAACCAGGCATGCGGTAAGAATAAAATCCAACAAGTGTAAATCAAAAGTAACACCATAAACACAGAATCTCTGGCAGGCTCCATGCACCACTTGGTAAGGACCTGGACCGATTGCCAATGAAAAATGGGTGGAAAACAGTTAGATTTGTCTGCCTGAGGGGTGCGTGTACCTGTGTCCTTGCTGGAGCCCGCTCTGCGGCGGCACTGACGCTCTTGGTCCACTGTGAACGTATTTGGCTCCGGGTGCTGCGTGTGTTCGTAGGGTACCTGGTGTTGGTAACATGCGGAGCGACTGAGGAACTCCCCGCTGCTGGGAGAGACTTGGAGCTGGGTTTAAACCTGGGTTTAGCCCCTGATCTGCCTGCAACGCAGGCTGAGACCGGAGCTAAGTGGGAAGGCTTGAAAGAGCAATTAGATGGGTGTTTGTGGAGAAAGATAAATAGAAATATGGGTGGATAGCCAAGCCGTAAAATATCATAGGTAGATAATTACCTGGTAGATAGATGTGCCACAGAAATATGATGGATGGCTGGATAGAGATGAATAGGTAAACAGGTATGGAGAGATGGAAGGAGACTTTTCTGAACGGAGTAATCTCTTGTCTGTGTAATTCATGACTAGAAAAACACTCCAGTCAACACACGCCCACGTGTGTATACAGTTGGCAAATTTTGTAAAATCCTGTTAAAACCTCAGAATAACTTTATAAATAAAAACTTTGCTGTCTTGACGTTTAGCACTGAGAAAGAAGACAGGAGTTGTGAAGCCAATCCCCTTATGCAGCAGTTTACAAGGCAACAGGGACGTGCCCAAGGCTTTTGCTTAAAACAGCGTGTTTTGGGGATTGCATCAATTGCTCAGGAAGGAGCCTGTTGCCATCACCCCCTGTGTGCAGTCTCCAGTGGTGAGCTTCCATCCTGCTGCCTGCAAACTGGTGGCTGCAGTGGAGGACAGGGATGGGTGGTGCCTCTGCTGGGAGGACCCTCTGCAGTGCCCGTCTCCCTGGCAGGGGTGCAGGGCTGTGGGGACAGCAGGGCTGCTGGCACGGAGCTGAGCTGGGCTTATTGCTGGGCTCAGCTAGAGTAATAACAGGTCTAGTTTATTCTGGCAAAGTTAAGAGAAAATGGAATTAATGGAAAATGTAGAGCGTAATGTTTATGGACAAAATGCAATAATACAACCCTAAAAAAAGTGTGATGCCAAGCGCTGTGCTCAGCAGAGGTCTCATCTCCAGCAGCCACGCTGTGGGTAGACCCCAGTCTCCTGAATCCTCCCCTGAGCACCAGCCCCAGGGACCCGTGTGGCAGAAGGGTGTCCTCCTGGGAGAACCCCACTGGTCCCCAGTGCCCCCGAGACACCCGGCGACCCGGGACTGCTGCTGAGGGCACATGGCTGCGAATGGCCCTGTGCCGGAGGGGAGGGTGCAAGAGGAGGAGGGAACTCATCCTGGGAAGCTGTCTATCAGGACAACCCTACTGTGTGTGCTATTGACAGAGATTAATTTATTGTTAAAGAGATCTCTCTGATTCCATTAAGGGAAACGCTAAGGCACCTAACAAATCTGCTGACCCAGTTCGGGCTGTTTGCTTGTCAGTCAGCCTAATGCACCCTGGCACTTCCCAAGTTAATTTGCTGCCTAGGTTAGCCAGCCTTACAGCTGTGACACCTTATAAATCATGTTTCTTAAAAACTAATGTTTGCATACACGTATTAGCAGCAGCACCAAAAACCCGCGCGCTCTCTGCGGTTCAGAGACTCCGAACGTGATGAGCAGCTTGAACAGAAAGCAAGTTGGAGAGAGGTGTCAGAGCTGTCCCCCCGCGCGCCGGGGGACTCCGGCACACGTCCCGGTTAAGTATTTGCACTGCCTCTGCACAGTTGGGGTCATCTCTATAAATTCCTCTAATCTCTTCATCCGTCTCTTTCTTTTATAAGATTGACTAAACATCTAGATCTTGAGCTGTGGCAGAGAGGAGGTGCCCACAGTCTGTTGGGAGCAATTACTACAGATGAGTTTAGTCTTAATTTGTTGCGAGGAGGGGGGGGAAGATCAAAAGGAATTTTTTCCTCCGCTGCCAGAAAAGCAGATATAACGGCTGCAANCTTTTTAAAGAGCAGTAATGGGCAGAGCTGCAGGTTGATCATCACTGTGATAGTGGGGCAGCAGGTTGGAGGAGCTTTGCGAGAGCAGCGGAGGAGTGAGGGTGCAGGCAGCTCCCGGCAGCTCGGTGGGTGGTTTTACACGTCGCCTGCAGCAGCGGAGTTTTGCAGCCGGTCCTGCGGCGGCATGGCTGGGCAGCATCGCTTCTGCAGGGGCTTCTTACCGCCGAAAAAAATTTCTCCAGAGACTGTAGGAGAGAATTTCATCAAAACTCTTTGCTCCCCGCCTCACACTGCTTTCACATGTGATCTACATCAAAGCATCCAAGAACTATTTGGAGCTCCACTAACTGCAGAGTGAGATGTTTCCACCCGAAGCAGAACTCTACAGAGACCTGCTCCTCCTCACAGGCAAACCGAGACATCGGCCTCTCCCGGGAAGGTGGGGGATGCAGCCTGCTCTGCTGCCAGCCGAGCTGCAGCCCACGCGCCATCCCCGGCAGAGACCCCCTCTGCAGGGCAGGTCACCCCTGGAGAGGTGATGGTCCATCCCTGTGCCTCCCATCTCCTATTTCTAGGAGATCAAACTCCTTAAAACTTCCCTCCCCGCGCCCTTTTCTGTGCTCAGCCTGCGCTGCCGGTCCCTGCGAGCTGCGTGAGTGCCGTCCCCGCCAGGGCCGCGCAGGGATGCAGGCTGAAAAGAAAACCGCGGGTCATTTCTTCCCTGTGGCTCCATCCGAGCAGCAGCTCCCCCAGCTCCGGCGGTGGGAAAGCCGGTTGTTGGAGCAGAGGGCTTGCGCTGGTTTTGGGGATGCACAGGAGCTGGAGCTTCCAGAGGGCAGCGGGGGAACAAGCCCGTGTGGGTGACAAGGGAAGGTGACGTTTAGTGACCCCAGCGCCCTACCCCAACTCTTTTCCCCAGTGTCTGAGCTCCCCGGGCTGGCCGAGCTGCCTGCCCTTCCACCCCATCCATTACACCCCACCGCAATGCCGTGCAGACACCGGTACCAATTTACTTGATAAATTCTGCTGCTTGTTATTTGAGGGATCGGACAGGCCTCGCACTTTCGGGAGATTAATTTTTGATTTATCGTTGGCTACAATGATTTATTCTGATCCTTCCCCAGGGAAAAGACAGGGCTGTAAATATTTTAAATGCCGTTAGCTGGTGACAAGAGGCATTGCTGGATGGTAACAGGGTGGATGCGGGATTGAAATCATAGCAGCCTTTCTACTAAATTACTTAGAGGCAACTCCAAATGTCTGCTGGTCTGTTTGAGCAGAGGCAAAGGGAAAGAAACCCCGCCACATGTTAAATTGTTATCTTATTAACTGAGACGACGTTCTTGGCTTTCTCCGTTTGCCCTCGGAGCCGCTGCTGCTGATTGCGATGAATTGAATTTCAAAGCATGATACAGCCTTGCTAAGAGCATGTTGTGCTTCCCGGTGAGAAATAGAGGCAAATAATAGGAACTGCATTTAAAAAATGTCAAGCAATGAAATGGAAACCCCCCAGCAAGGGGCCACGGGAGCCCTTCTGCTGCTATCTGAGAGCTCAAAGTGCTTTACAGCGGGGGTGAGCATCCCACTGTCCCCATCTTATGGGTACAAGCCAGAAAAGGCAATCGTGAGGTCACTTAATGAACCTGCAGCAGAGCTAGGAGAGGGCCTTGAGTTTCCTGAGATAGTGGCCAGTGTCCTGGCCACTGGGTCCCACTGCTGCTCAGGAAAGGGCTCAGGAGTCCCAAAGGGTCTCAGTGTTTTTAACCACTAGGACAACTCTCTTTTGCTAAAGAAATGCCCCAAAACTTTCTTACTCGACCCCTGCCTGAGCTGGACTTTGCTCTAACTCCCGCTGTTGTGGCAGAACCCCCCCATGGAGCAGCGTGAAGGACCCCAGGATGGTCTCAAGCAAAGGTAAGAGCCCACGGTGCTCCCTGCTCCAAGCGAGACATCTCTCTTGATGCTGTGCTTTACCGATGATGTGAGGAACCGGATCAAAGAGAAGCTAGATACAGTTCTTGGGGGAGAGAAAAACACACAGCATCTCCTGCTAAGTTATGCAAAATATGCAAATGGGTTTCTTTTTTTAAAGATACGTTTCATGCCCTTCTCCAAAAGTTTGAGACAAGTGAAAGGATTTAGAACTTGAGTTTTCTTCAGGATTCCTCTTTCTCTCCTCTTACGCACAAGGATGACGCTCACGCGCGTCAGTGCCAGTGGCTGGGGATGGCAGCCGGATCCTTGCCGTGTCCCCACGCAGGATGAGGTTTGTGCCATGGCTCTTTCCCAGCCTCGCAAACCAAAACCCACCCGTGACCTGTGGCAATGCACGGTCTGTCGGGGGGACAGCTGGAAACGGGATAACATCCCTTTCCGTACTTCGAGAGATTTCCCACGGACATTCCTTCCTTCTCTGCCGAAGCCCCTGCGCTCAGATCCATCAGCCCTGCTTGTTTGCAGAGCACTAATCCCCAGCAGTTATTGGGAGCCCAGCTGTGCCGTGTGCTTCCCCATAAACCTAATGGTGTGTGAAGAGGAAGCACGCACAGCGCTCGAGCAGGGCTTGGGGGTAACCTTCTGTTTTCATACCCTCAGTTCACTCCACTGCTAATTCCTCCGCTCGTTTTCCGTCGGCGCTCTGAGATCCTCAGCCCTCCAGAAAGGCGACAGGCTTCACCTGCACGCCGCCGTTTCCCCCAGCGCATCTGTGCTGCGATGCTGCTGGCGGGTGGGTAATCCCAGCGCCGTGATTTTCCTTCTCCTAGGAGACCCTTCCACCTTCTGACTTCTGTCTGCAAGCAGCCAGCATGATGCCCAGGGTGGGCAGGGACCCCCAGCCCCGGTAGCAGCGTGCCTGTGGGGTGAGGAGGACACAGTGCCCACCAGCATCTCCTCCACCCAAAATAATGCTCAAGAGGATGCTGGTTCCAGGCTCCGTTAGCAGATCTGTGGTCCGAGGGTGCAGCATCACCCCGGCAGCTCCCAGCCCATCCAGCTCTGGCACCGAAGCATGGAGAGGGCTTGGTGCCAGGAGCCAAAGCAGTGGCTCCCTTCTTCGGCTTCCCTTTATATTTTTTTTCTTTGTATCTTTTTTTTTCTTTTTGCCTGAACAGAAAATAAAATCCTTTCCTCCTGCTGCTAAATTGGAAAGAAGGAAAAAATCCCCGAAACAAACCAATACTCCCCTCCTCAACCTAACAATAAGATTCTTGGAGAAAAAAAAAACAACTGGAGCATTGAAGATAAAAGAACGGCTGTTAAATGAAAATGTTGAGGCAGAAAGGCATTAGACAGCACTAGTAATTGTTAATTTGTACTCAGATTTAGTACGAAAGGGCTTTTATTACTTCAAATGTGCATTTATTCTGGTTTTCCATTTGGAGCAGTAACTCGCAGATGAGCTTTCAAACCCCCAAGGTATTGGGTAAAATAAAAATAAAAAATAAATCCTTTAATGGATTTTCAAGTCTCTAGTCCCAGCAACCTTTTTTTTTTTTTTGTGTGTGTGTCACTGTTTAGAGCAATACAGCCTGCAATTACAGCAGCGCGATGGGTGTCCTGTTAATTGGCTGAAGTCCTTAGGGGAGGGAAGGCATCGCTGGCGGGGGGTCGCAGGCAGGGTCCCCGCGGGGGGCTCCCGGACTGTTCCCTGTTGTAACAGGTAGGAGACAGCCCCTGCCCCAGCAATCTCATGCTATACACACCGAAATTAGAAAAACCCACCCAATTATGTGTGCTGTGTCACAGGTGGGGAGCGTGGGAGTGAAAACAGCAACTTATTTGTGTTGGAGCAACAGGAGCCCCTGGCAGCATCCCCAAATCCCGGCCCGCTGCGATCCAGGGCTATTGCTCCCCATCCACCGCTTTATTTTCGGCTCCGCTGCCCTCCCGCCGACAGATGGGTCCAATCCCTGCCTGCACCGACTCATCCCTGCCTGCGGCAGTGAAGGCAGATGGGAGCCCTGGGTGCTCCCCAGGGCCGCAGCGATGCTGGTGGGTGGCTGGCTGTGACCGAGGAAGGGCGAAGGGGCTTTACGAGAGGTTTTCTGCCATGCATGGCTTATTTTTTTTTTTATCCCTGCAAGAAATATTCTGGTTTAAATGGGAATTGATTCAGGGAAGTCTGACAGACGAATACTATAAACAAGATCAAATGAATTTATGACTGTTGTCCCTTCTAGCTTGATAATCAATGAACTGTCGGGGGAAAGATGCTGGAGTGGCAAAGTGCCGGGTCTGTATCAGCAAAAGCAAAAGTAAAAAATCAGGCGCCGTCGGACGCTTGCAGTTGCCTTTGAGACACGTGCAGGCTGGAAAATCATTTGATTTACTGACTTCACCTGAAGCTGACTAAATACTGGCACAACCTGCACACCACCTCCTGTTTGCAGCCGGTGAGATTTATGTGTGCGTACTGGAACCCCCGAGTAGCTGTTTCCCTGCGATATTTGCTTACGCTTTGCATCTTTTGCCTGTTACTCCTGTTTTTTTAACACACGTGTTCCCCACCCCCGTGTCTGGGCTGCGGCTCCTCCGGGGATGCTCGTGCTGGGAAGCCCCAACTTGCCCCGGCAGGCGCTGCCGGGTTTGTTGCCTGTTGTCTGTGTAGGCTCAGCCTCTGCCACTTCGTTAATGATCTGTGTGTGGCCTGCAGCTTTATGATCTGTTGTTCTCTCTGAAGAACTCGGTTGTCTTACAAGTTTGTGGCGGAGGCTCCCAGCGGGTGGGTTTTACTGCCTGAATTGCAGGGTTGGGACAGCCTCATCTCGGTCTGGTCCATTAACAAGTAATCACTTTCTCTCCAGCCCGGATTCAGGTTGCGTTTGCTTCTCATCTTGTTTTCTTTTGCTGGGAGCGAGCTTTGAACCGTGTTGTGCAGTGCCAGGAATAAAAGCCAGCCCTCCCCTCTCTGGTCCCGTTGCCCATTTGGTGTCTCTGAACCGAAGGGGATTCATCTCGCCCAGTCTCGCGCAGCCCCGGGATGCACAAAGGGTGTGAGCCGCAGACTTGGTCTCTGGAGGATGCGGGTAGGGACACCCATTCTGGTGTGGGCAGCTCTTCGGCACCGTAAAGCCCAAGGCATAGGGACTAAGGTGCCGACACAATGAAAAGCGTGAACACCTAGATCCTTTTCAGAGGTCCTACAAACTCTTTGATGTGAGAACCCCTCCATTTCTCAGGATGACCCCAAGACCCCTTTTGCACTCAGTTGCTCCTCCCCCCAGCCCGATCTTTTAATTCACATTCACACCCACGGTGCTCGGTGTCTGCAGACGGGATACCAGAGTCAATACCTGTGCAGGCGAGCAGACAAGCAGAACTGTGCCTTCTGGCCTCGAAAGCCCATCAGTTAATCCCAGCCTTCATGCTTGTTCCGCATCGGAGCTCAGGGACCCTGGGAGAACCAGGGCTGCACAAGCTGGGCCACCCCTCCTGGCCCCGCTGTGAGCATCCTTCCCCGTGCCCAGCCAGCGATAAACATGTCAGAGGCACTAAGCTTGCGAGGATCGATTTCCTTCACAGGATCAACAAAGCAATTTGCTGTCTAGGTCTTGTTCTGTTGTGAATAATAAGCAGCCATGGAAGCTTGGCCTGTGTAACACCTTGTGCACTTGAAATTTGGAAACCATCAGGGACCGCATTAGTCAGTAAAGGCAGGGAGCGGAAAAACGGAGGGGGAAAGGAGGGAGGGGAAATCCACCCACTAATTGTCAGCATGATCTTCTCAGATACCTAATCCATTAAGGGTTCTTCAGGTTCTCGAGTGCTGCAGGCAAACAGAGGGCACTAATTCAGCAGGGTGTGAAAGTGCCTCTGCAGCAGGGCGGGCAGTGCTGGCTCTGCCCACCGGCCGCCTGTCACCCACAACCGGCCGCACAGGTCACTGTTGGGGCTGTGGAACAGCTTGGGTTGCTGCTGTGGTTGGTCATAATCTTCTTTTGTGTGGAACCTCTCTCCTTAAAAGCTTTTAATGAGTTCTCCTCTCTAGCACAGCTTTACAGGGTAGGGGAGGATGCTGAGCAGCTGGTCTGCACGGGGCAGGACATCTCCATCCCTGCAGCTCTGTGGAACAAGGACAAACTCCCAAGGACAGATCTCTTTGGACCCTCCCCAAAACCATCCTACTCCATCGGTCCACCCATGGCTGGGTGGTGCTTAGCTCTGGACATCTCCTCACGCTTTCTCTCTCCCTCCTGCTCAGCACAGCCTCTGCTCACTGGGAAAGGTGTTATTCTCCACGGGACCTACCATCACCCTGCCAGACCCTCTAGCGCTGCCTGTACCAGCGAGCCCAGCAGTGAAAATGCAAGAGCTGGATCCTCCTTAAGCAACTGCACAAGCTCATCAGGTACCTTCAGCAACAACCCACGCAGAGGGCAGCTTTTGCCTGGTGCCCCCAAAGCCTTGCAGACTCCCCTCCGCAGGGGATACATCCAAAGCCAGATGCTGGTGCTGCACACACAAGGTCCAGGCGTGAAGACGCGCGGTCTGTGCCCGCGGCGTGTGCTCTGCCTCAGGTCAGGTGCAAAGCCACCTGCTGTTGTCACAAGGTCGCATGATTAACCCAAAACTCAGCGAAAGAGCATGAGGAAGGACCCGTGCACATATCAAACTACGCACGTTCCCGGGGCCAGCTGTACCAGTCCTGCCCGAGAGCCACAGGAGACACACTTAGCTCTCTCTTTGACAGCGGTATTTTGTCCCTTGTGCTCCCCGGAGTGTTTTCAGCATACCAACATCAGTCCATTAACATTGAACCCAGCCCTCCTTCCCCTTAGCAACAGCATCAATATTTATGATGTGTAGCTAATGCAGTCTACTTATATGATTTCTAGGATTTCAGGTGGGAATTCTTTGTACAAAAGACCTCTATTACCTTCAGTGTAGGATGCTGCTGTTCACCTGCAAAAAACCCTCAAGCATTATGGATCTGCGACCTTTCTTTTACAAGCTGGCTCATGCTGAAGAGACCCAGCCTGCAGCTGCTTCTCAATCACAGGTCGTTCGAGTGGGAATATAGGTACCAGAAACCCACCTAGTACTAATTGCTCTGCTTAGGCAGGTTTCTGTGAGGGTCTGAAAAGGATCAAGCCTATTGATTAATTAACCAATAACCTATACACAGGCTTTGGTGCAAACCCTGCGGCTGTGTTACTCCACTGCCTTCAGTCGCACAAAACAGTGAGCAGGTCAAGCACTTCCAGGGTTGGTTTTGTTATCCTCTTGCCTTGAAAAGGCAGTCTGGAGGCTGCTGAAATGTCTGTACCAGGGCAGAACAAAGAGCTTGGAGTAGATCAGTGGTGATGGAGGGAGGCTGGTGTTGTGGATAAAAACTTGGTTCTTTGACTATGAACTGGGGCTCATGTTATGGGGCTGATGAACGTTTAGCACGTTTAATGGGGTTGGAAATGTGGTGAGCAGCCCTTGAAGCACCTAGGAAAAGAGTGCTACCTGTGGAATGGCTCTCAAAGGCTGGGTGCAGGAATTCCCGTGCAGTGGACGGGCTGTACCAGCTCGTGAGGGTGTCAGTGTGTGTAAAGACCTGCTATGTCTCCTCCAGGCTCTTCTCCCCACCCCACGAGCTGACACCGGGATGTGGCAGCTCCGTGCTGCTGCAGTTTCTCGCACCCTGCTGTTGTTCAGGACTTCAGTTGTTAAAGGGGGTGACTCTGAAAGGGCATTCATCCTTCCTGGCAGCACAGGCTTTCTGCGGGGGGGATCTTTTTCAGCTCACTGCCTGGCTAAGGAGCGCTGGGAGAAGTCTGGTTGGTTTTTTTCTTTTTCATATAAATAGGATGCTCAGCAAGAGCGGTGTTTTCAAGTCAAGCAAAAACATTGCTGAGTGTTGATCAAGTCTCCTGGGCTTTATTTTTGTTCCTGGCCATTTAAAGAAGGAAGCCAAATACTTCATATGATCCAGCACAATTACAGTGCCTCCCTCCTTCCTCGCTTTTCCTGGAATTAACTGTTTGTGCAACTTTTAACCCGGGCTTTCCCTGCTGTCCCTTGCTTCTGCTGTCTTCTCCGCACCCTTTAATTCATCAGTGCCTTACACAATCCTGGAGTTTCCCACCGACCCCCAGGAGATGGCTTTAGGGCTGACATGTGCCAGACAGAGTGCAACCAGCTGGCTGCTTCCCCTCTTGGCACCGATGCCCTGTGGAAGGCTTCAGGGACAAGGCAGCAGTTATCTGAGTGATGGCCCAAATGCTGAGAAATCCTTCCAGGCTCCCAGCCCCAGGACTGGATGTTTCTGTCAGGGCACGTCCTTCAGGCTCGACCCTTCCCGCTGCTCCGGCGAAGCCCCTGCCCTTTTCTGTCTAGGGCATCCAGCAGCCAAAACCCAGAACACTGGCTGTTAAAAACAGTTGACTGATGATTATGTTCCCTCTCTTTTAATTAAAAGCCTGGCATTTACAAATCAAAAATATCCACACCGGGATTTTTCCTGCCCTGGTATTTTAAATAATAATTGTTAATTATTAATTATTCATGATTAATGAATGCTTCTCACATCTAAATATCTTCCTTCCAGACAACTCTCTAAAATCACCCGCTGTAATTGGGAGAAATCTGGTAGGCTAGTGACAGCGGTGAAAGTCCTAGGGCCTTCTGGAGCTCCGGAGGAAACGCAGCAGATCTTGACAAACACACGGCCAAAGTTGTCACCAGGGAGGGTGCCACTGGCACCTGAGGGGGTTGCTTTTGGATGCGCCCAGTGACATCTGCCTGCTCTGGAAACTTCAGGAAGATTGTTCTGTTCCTGCTGCCTGGATCACCCCCTCGTGACAAAACTGCAAACGGAGGGGCTGCAGCCATCCCCTCCTGCGCAGAGCAGCGGCACGGGCTGCTGGAGGGAGAACATAACCTGTCGAGTTTGAGACCAACATGTCCAAGAGCCTAAAGTTCAGCTCTAAAACGTTGATCCCAGCTCAAAGACTCAGTGCGGTGGAGTTCAAGAGTGCTTAGCTTGTAGTAGTCCTCTTGACTTCGCTCTACAAAGAGAACTACGAGTGGTTTGGCGGCAGCCCCCGCTGCTCGGCAGTCCCTCCAGCTCTCAGGACACGCTTTGTCAGCTCGTTGGTTTCCTCGAGGTCACCTTTTCCTTGTAGGACTCACAATCTCAGTAGCAAACAATAGTCCGGCTTCACTGCGCCTGGTTTGTGACGTCTACCCCCATGGCGATGCCAAGCCTTGGGCAAACAGGCTGAGAGGCAGCACGGGGCCGACTGCCGCACCCACGGGACGGGATTTCAGCCCAGCCGAGTGGGT
This sequence comes from Psophia crepitans, assembly GCA_013399095.1. NCBI lineage: Eukaryota > Metazoa > Chordata > Aves > Gruiformes > Psophiidae > Psophia > Psophia crepitans. The sequence goes on from VWZZ01002509.1 coordinate 140,922, forward strand.
GAGAAAGACGTTCTTGTGGGCTGCGTGCGTTCTACAGGCAGCGGTTTTCTTTGCTGCGGCTCAGTTTCTGCAGGATTTCTAGATCCTGGTTTTTTACTAGAGTGGTTCCAAGATGTTCCAGTGCTGCCCACAGCTCTGTTTCCTCCTTTCTCCTGCCCAGCAAGTGTGCTGGCAGCAGAAATCGGTGTTTTGCTGCAATCTAGTGGTGTAGCACATGGAACAGGTTCATGGTGTTCACTCAGGCTGAAGTCAGGCTTCTGAGCAGGTTTTCCCAGGCTCTGACAGGTAGAGCCTGACTTGGGCAGGAGCTAAAAGATATTGATGTGTGTTCTGTGCAAACAATTCCTTCGTCAAATGAAAGAAAACAAAAGCAAAGTACAGTATTTTTCATGCTAAGCAATAGCAAAGATGGGTACCGCACAGGATACACGGCGCAGAAAGGTGTTTCGGGAAGTACAGCCTTTGAAATCTGCCGTCTGCAGAGGGCTGGAATGTTTTATGATGGGGCAACGTTACTGACTCGTTGCATAATGAGCAGCTGAGTCATAATAGAAATCAGGGTGAAACAAGCACAGGCAAGTTGGCCCGGTCTTTTCCAGCTGAGCACGCCCTGAATCCCCTGGCAGCAAACAAGTAAATGGAGGCACTCAGCGCCCCTCGGGTCGGTAGGATTGCTTAAAGGGCGTGGTGAGAGCTGGAGATGTGCAGGGGAAAGGTAAAGGGTTTTCTTCCCCCCCCTTCACTTCCCCTTAGCCCTTCCTTGGACCCTGAGGAGCTATAGGGGACTGATATCAGTATCAGAGCAAAGCTTTGTTCACATTGAGCTGCTTAATATTTCACGGTAAGCTGGTGTTAGACACAGGAGTCTCCAGGAATGCCTGGAGCTGTGAAACAGAGAGGTTTTGATGACCTGGGTGGCTGCCTACACTTCCTGTGGTCCCCTCTGCGCTGGTGGCACCGCTGGGCGCCCAAAGCAGCCTCCCCGCATCCCACCGAGCGGTTCCCAGGAGCAGAGCTGTGAGCCTGGGGCTGCAAACTGTGCGGAGGAATTTGAGCCAGGTAGAGAGGGGGGGGCTATTAGAGGCAACTTTTAGGGAAACAACTGCTCTGGGATGCTGTTTTGCAAAATCTTCTTAGGGCAAGTTCAGCTGGTGTCCCTGCTGGCTCGGGAACAGAAATGTCAGTGTTTTATCACCTATCTGAAGACACATCTCGGGATGTCACCCACCTCTGTTTTGGGGTGGGTGCAGTCTTGTTTGTCTCAACCAGGCAAATAAAGGTCTTTTTTCTGGATCTGAAAGCTGAAGGAAACCTTTCCTGGAATGAAGGGTGGAGCGTGCCTGGCTGACACCAAGGAAATCTCTGCATGGGATGCAGAGTACTCGCCTAGCTGGACCCTGGTTAAGGCAGCCCCTGTCCAAAGACACGTTAACGACCCTGGGGATGGAAAGGAGACAATTCCTGGGAAGCAAAGCCACCCTTCCCAACAGGCAGCTGTGTTCCTTTGCGGTCAGATTGGGTATTACAAGCACTACAGGAGGCAAGTGAAGATCGACCAGAGAAATGAGTCTCACACTTGATGCATGAGGTGCCAGAGACCAGTGCCACGAGGCTCCGTTCCTGGAGCCTGCCCGGACACAGATGACTCCCAAAGAGCCCCAGGCACCCTACAGAAAATAAATCCAGCCGGTCCCTGCTCTGCTCCGAGGAGGGTGATGGAGTGAAATGCTCCACGGGATCGCAGTGACCACAGAGGTCTGGAGGATTGCTCAGATGTACGGCTGTGGCTGAGGGCTCTTGATTTGGTGCGGGTCCTTTAATCTAATCCACGGGCACAGCTCAGGTTTGCTGTTTTCCTCTCCTTCACTGGAGTCACTGAACTTACCCTGCTGCAATACTGTTCCTCCACTTCTGTGCATGTAGGATGCCCAGAAAGCTTTACTCCAGATGCCGAGGAGCTCATCTTCCTTCATGCGTGTTTGTAGGGAGACGAAGTAGCTGCTCGCCCAGTTTGCTGCAGATCACCCGCAGATTTCCCCAGTCCGCTGAGAGCTGCAGGCCAGCCCGGGGCGAGGTTTCCAACAGCCGCCTGACGGGCTGTATTCGGTGGGCTGGGTTTTGTCCACGGTAAAAATAATCGCCCTTAGCAGGAAAACCCCGTTCTGCTGCAGCAGCAGATGGCAGCACCGGCTCACGGACGGACTCGGGGAGCGCTGCCCGGGCTGGTGAGTCCTGGGCATCCACCGCCAGCCTCAGCCTTACGGGTGGTTTGGTAGTGGTAGGTGGTTTTTTAAAAAAAACTATATTTGCATTAACGAGGTAAGACACCTCTGCCAGCGCTCGTGTAGCTACGGATGGGACGGGCTTTGCGTCCTCTGCTCTCATCTGGGGAAGCACAGACCGGCTGCAACAGTGCAGTGATTTATGTCCTAGGGGCAAGCAAAGCCGCTGCTCCATTAAAACAAAGTGCCTGGGATGTGCATCCATCACGAGCTTTTCCTGAAAGGCTCGAGTGTCATAGCAGGGTGCCCATGAATCCATCTTCTCAAGTGCAAATGCTTTAAGGCTAATCAATACTTTTTTCAAAGAGATTGGTTGGAGGAGAAGAACTCATCTCCTCATTGCCCAGCCCCTGGTTAACCGTTAATTTGATTGCAGTGGATCTCTAGGGAGAAGGCAAAGGAAGGGACCTGCTCTGAGCTCTGGAGTGAGGACAAATATCCAGAGTGGCTGTGGTGAGGAATGAGAGCCAAGGAGGCAACACACCATGGTCGTGTCAGGAGTCAGCCCCTCACCTCTCATGACAGCTCTGCCGAGCAGGGAGGTCTGGCTCGATAACCCATACACATACGTGTGTCTGTTGGCATGGGATGTCCTCTGAGTTCAGCCACATGCTTGCTGGGAAACACCAAGCACCCTGGCCTAGCTTCATGCTAATTTTAATTGTTACCCATCAGAAATGTTTCTTGCAAGTGCAGGGTGCAACTTCCACTGCACTTACCTGCTTCGTCTCAAGTTGCCAACGGTTTGCAACAGACTGTTGCTCTTGATCGTTTTGACCCTCGCTGCACCAGATCTGGCTATCTCGAGACAGACATGCATGCCAGGAGACACAGCTCCACTTCATTTCTCCCATGCACACATGCTTGAACAGTCTTCAAGCTTTTCACCAGTGCTCCGCTCACCATTTCTTCCAGTACATCTCTCAGAGGTAGCTACAGAGTAAGCAGATTTTTGTTCATAGCACAAATAGATCAAGCACTGTATGATGCAAATCAGTAATTGCATGAGGCAGGAGGGCAGCGTTCTCCTCCGGGTGGGATTCTCTGCAAAGAGACTTCCGCAAGCTAGAAGGGAGATTTCAGTTCCTTCCCAACAGGCTGGTCTGCAACCAACACCGCTAACGGGAAAGGGATAGACACTTGTAGGAACAAGAAGTGAATTCTGCAAGGTGCTGAGCAGCTCTTAGGATGTACAGCGTGTTCTTGGATCCCTCTGGAGTTAACAACAACCAGCATCTTGGAGAAGCACTTGACACTGTTTAAAAGGGAGTTCTTGAAGAGTGACTTTACATACTCCTGCCCTAAATATAGCTGCACAACGGGATCCCTGCAGAAATGGCAGCGCCTGATGAAGCCTAATGTTTCCGAGGGTGCTGAGCAGCTCCAGTGTAAGGGAGGTAACCCTGTGCCTCAGTGACATGAACAGCAAAGGGTCCCCAGCTTTGCATGTCTGGTTACTTTGCTCCTGATCCCTCTTTGCTCCAGCGCATGGTTTGGCTTTTGTCTCTGCCTTCACCAGCACCCTGGCAGCTGGAGCTGGGTGGTGGGAGCCCCGCTCAGCACTGGGTCCTGTGCTGTCTCAGCTATTCCTCATTGATTTATCTTCCTTCCCCTATAGCAGCTGGGCTGTAGCTCTCCTGCAGCACCTGCTTTCTCAGTCTGGATTTGTGTCACTGCACCTACAACCCAATAGTACAATTGCCGTCTCCAGGTTCTTTTCCAGATCCCCTGAGGAAGGTTCTTTTCTCTGGTGTTCCAGTAGACCCTGCAGGACACACATTTAACTTCTGACATGTGAATTCTCCACTGACTTTCCCGGGATGGTGACGCACATAAATGTGAAATGTATCCTCTGCGCTAAGCCAGGGAACCCCTAAAAGCCTTGAATATATGATGTGCATCAGCATGTTCAACACATGTTGTCTAGAAGACGTGCTGAATCAATAAGGATCAGTGTGTTGCTTCTAGAGAAAGTGTCTATATTGGTTTAAGTTTCACAACCTCGGCAGAGTATTTGTAATGTAATAAAATGTACGGTGAGGGAAGCGGCAAATCTCGCTGTGAGTGTTTCCTAGATGGGGGAGGCTTTAATTAAACTGACATTTCTGATAACCAAGTCACTGAAGAGATGTCTGGGCCGGGATGTGACCAGAAGCTTTTGCTGGGTCACTCGGCGGAGGAGAGTGCCGGATTGCAGAGCGCCACCAGCGGATGCCAAGCTGGGACACTTCTGCTCCCCTTCAGCAGCACCCTGTGTGGCAAAGATCCCCCCAGGGGCGATCCCGCTGCTCGGGGGGCAGTGAGGCGTGCCGTAACGCGGGGTTCCTCTGCAGCTCTGACCCCCTGCGCTCAGGAAAGATTTGTCCTTTCCTACCCGGAAAATCTGGGCTTTCGAGTCGGGGACCCGCCTGGTTTGTAACCCCGGCTTGTGCTTTCGGTACCCGCGGGAACTTCCCGGGGGCCGCTCAGCCGGGAGGGCAGAGCCGGTGCCGGCCGGCGGCGCGCTAAGGGGCTGCAGCTGCTAATTAACGGCACGGCTAATGAATCCCTCCCCCATGCCTTACATCCCCCCTCCCTGCCAGCCTCTGCCTTCCTCCCTGCCTCCTCCCGGGGCGCGCTCGCTCCCCCGCCCGCCTGGGAGCGCGCAGTGCGGCGCGGCC
>VWZZ01002509.1:145991-232112 GCA_013399095.1 Psophia crepitans
CCCTCCCCTCTGTCCCCCCCCCTATTTTTCCCTCCCCGGGCCGGAGACGCGTGTGGGGGGAGCTGGGTACCGGCATGTGACAGGATTTTTGCTCTTACGTCATGACATCGTGTGTACGCGTGTGATAAAATCCTGATGTGTCAGTCCGGGGGGACGGGGTGCGGGAAGGGAACGGCAGCCCGGGTGGGGACCTTTGTGTGACAGGGCATGTGTCGGTCCCCGAAAGCTCCTGGGGAGGAAGGCTCGCTCTGCGGGCAGGCTGCACCCTGCTTCATCCCTCTGGCTTTTGGGGCTGGATTCGGGTTCTCCCTCTGAAACACCCTGCGCTGCCAAGACACGTCCCCGGCCTCACCGGTGAGGCCCTTTTGGAAGCGCCTGGGTCGTGATGCTGCGTGCGATGCTGCGTGCGATGGAGCTGGGCCTCGCTGGAGAGCAGCGGTTAGTGACTGCCGTGTTTTCAATCTGCGTGCTCCGGCTGTGCCTGCAGAGCAGCTCGCTGCTATCGATCAGGCTTCTGGAGGTGGGGAAAGTGCTGAATCATTTGTACTCCCGGCTGCACGGGAGGGTCGGCTGCTCCCCGTCTCCGGCAAATGCTCAGAGATGGGCTGCAGAGGCTGAAGGGGACCCCGCGACGTGCGCGTGGCCGTGGCTGAGGTGGGCCTGGCAGAGGTACTGCTTCCCTTGAGCACAGCGTAATACCTCCATCCGTGGCCTCAGTTGCTCCTTGGAGGACAGGGCGCAGGAAAGATGCACGCTTGCATCTCGGCGAGGCCTCTGCAGGATGTGGGGGGGGGTTACGGGGGGATGGAGGGAGCTTTTCGCCAGAAAATCCTGTCCCTTCTAAAACCGGGCAACGGTGTGTGAGGCTTACTGCTCGGGTAGGTTTTTCTTTTTCCCTTTGAATGCTGTCTTTGAGATTCCCTTTCAAGGTCAGGTCCTTGGAATAGCGTGTGGGCTGTGGAGTACTTCTGAAAGTCAGACTGGGATGGGTCTGTCTGCTTTGTGGGAGAGGGGCAGTGTAAAGGGGCAGGGGGCTGTGTCCATTGCAGGAAAACTGGAATTCTGAAGTGCAGAGCAGATGCCTGACTGTTTTAAGATGGATACTGTGGTGCTGTCAGTGTTTCCGGGGTTCTCCTATCAGATGCTGAGGACAAAAGCAAGAATCTGGTGACTTTTACTGAGATGCCAACTCCTTTATTCTTGACCGTGTTTTCTATAAAATGCCTGCCCTTTGGCAGGCAGCTAAATAGATCGTCAGCGCGACTGCTTTGTTTCCAGAAAACTTCTTTTTAGGGCCTACCTTGAAAGATAACTGCTCACATTCAGCATCACATTCTTTCTATTTAACAGCTTCGGGCTGGGCCTTTGCTGACTTTTTTTTTTTGTGTGTGTGTGCGTAGCTGTAATGCGAGTGCAACATAAATAATGCATGGAGGTCTTCTCAGCTGACGGAGGATGGGCTCAAGTTGTTAAATTTGAAAATGGACTTTGTTTACAGGGGTTGAGACCTGGGGACTGGCTTTGTCTTGCTTGAGCTAAAGCTGTGTGGTGGGGCTGGCGATCGTAATAACAAAGCTCCAACATCACCCTCAGTGTCTCGCTGGGTGTTACTGCAGGCCGCAGGGCTTCCCAAGTTGTGATGCCTTGGCCGTGGCTAGGGATCTGATTTAAACTAAGTCAGTCAATCCAATCATCTCTTCTCCCAGCTAACGATTAAATGGAAGATCTCCCAAGCTCTCAAATGGTATTAATTCATAATGAATTATTTGCTTAGCTGTGATCTAATTGTCTTCGTCTTCATGGGTCCTGTGTATAAAATCGATGCTGCTGCTGGCAGAGTGCCACCACAAAGGCTTTCTGCAGTGCACAAGCATCAAGGATGGTCAAACATATTTAATAATAACAACAAGAAGAAATGAGGCCTTATTTTCCATGTTGACGTTGCTGGCAGCTGTCCAGGGCACTGTGAGGAGGCTCTTGTCTGTAGGTCTCAGCGTGGTTGCATCCCACTGAATGTCGTCGCTCTTGAGTCTCACGGGTGAGCTGGCAGGTGAGTGGGGAAGGAGTTGAGATCGGGTGTGAACAGTGGCGTGTCAGTATTGTGTGTTGGGGGCTGAGCAGGGATAGAAATGAAGAGCTGTAAATGCAGACCCAGGCATCACCTGCAATCATGAGGGAAGGAAGAATGGACATGGACAGGAGGCAAAGGGACCTTTGCTGGTGCCTGGTTCAGGCTGATAGGAAAGGCTAAATCGATGGGCTTTAAGTAGTTTAAGTTTCCACTGAAATGATTTTTACTTCCGATGCTGTTCCAGGCCCGGTTGGGTGACCTGGTGTCCTTGGGAGAAGGCTCGGTGGGTGAATGATTCATACGTACCAAGTACCTGGCCAGACTTGAATCCTATATCCATTCCTGCGTAACCCCATTTAGCAGAAATGTGGTAGTTATGGGGTGTCTCTAACAAAATACTGTCTGGATCAATGTTAGTGTTTCTAGAAATGGAGCCTAGCTGGGTAGAGCGAAGGTTTGTGCAGGTTATTCAGAGCTTGTGTTGGCTCCACCTTGTTCTTGGTGTGCCCTGGTAAGGAGGAGTCCACAAGAAAAAGGTTTGTGCTTGAGATTGGTGGAGAAATCTGGGGAAATTAAACAGTCAGGTTCCCAGGATGGTTCTGCAGCTCTGACATTGTCTGTGAGCCTTTGGCAGGAGTTGCTGAATTACTTTTCCATACAGAAGTAGTATGTGTGTGTGTTGACTTTTATGGGGTTTTATTTAGTTGTCTGTGCAGCATCAGGCTCCTGAATCCCATCAGCACTTAACGTTACACGTAGATAAACCTGAATGGCAAGGCAGAGCTGCTTCATTCATGTTACAGGACGTCAGGGAGCTGCAAAATCCCCTGGTTTTCACACAGTTGCAAAGCTCTGCTTGTTTGGGTGAAAGAATGCAGCTGAATTGTGAGGATTTAAATCCATTAGAGTTGTTTACATTGAATATCTGAGTCATGTATAGAAAATCAGGTTTTGCTTGAATTTTAATAAAAGCAAAGCCTGGGAGGAGACTATCAAAAATCCAAGAAAGGAACTTCAACTCTAGTACTTACCCTTTGAATCCTTTATTGTTCCTTGGGTTTCATTGGCCCTTATCAAAATATTCCCATGTATCTTCCAACAGAGGAGGCAGCTCAGACCAAGGATTGTATTTAGTTACAGTCTTTGAAAGGCTCTAGCAAATCTTGTCAGAGAGGTCTAGCTTGTCTCCCTGCCCTGTGGGGAGCTCCTTTCAAAAATAATTTTCTTTATTTTAAACGTTGTTGGATGACTTCTGCTCTGTCTGGCTTTTTTTCTTTTTTTTTCCCTTTCCTCCTGAAGGAGGTTTTACCTTCACTCTTTTACCTTTGCTGTCCAGAATAATTGTAGCATAATTTTAGAGATCCAGCTCAGAATGAACTTGCTTGAAGTTGTTATGCTAAATAACTCCCCTCCCCCCCCCCTTTTTTTTTTAATCCAGATCTGAAAGAAACCGTGCGGTGTTATTACAGATTAAAATAGAGGATTTAGACCTCAGCCCTGCTTATAGGGATCACCATGCCTAGTTAATGAGATAGGAGGAGAAGGATTAAGAACTGAACAAATAGAAATGGTTTTGCTTGGCTAAACCAGGTAGAAGTTCCCAAGGATGCTACGCAGTGACAAACCTTTGCGTTGCCTCCTGAGTCCTTTGGATCTCATCCCAACCTCTCGGTGATATCCAGGTCCTGTTATCGCACTGTAGGAATGTAGCTTAGAGAGAACAGCCCGAGGGCACAGGAGAGCAAAGCATCCTGTCCTGGCTGCAGGCAGAGCTGGACAGAAGACAGGGTACGGGCCTTGGGAACAGGACATGGAGGCTTTGCTGCAAGGGAAGTCCTTTGCTAGCATTGCTCTGCCTCTGCTACTCCGCTGAGTGTAAACTGAGGGGTGCTGACTTCTGAGGCTGCCAAAGAAGCATCAGTACTGGAAAGAGGGTGCTTTGTACAAGCCAAGGTTCAATCTAGCATGGTGCTGAGCACCTTCCAGTCCCAGTGACTCCAGTGGAATCTGAAAGGGTTTGACAACTTCATATGCAAAGGCCTGTGCGGTCCAGGGTGGACCCACCTGCTGCCATGCCCTGCTCCAACAGGCACTGCTGTTCCTTGTCACAGGCGACAAATAATCTCGTGTTCAAGGCATGACATAGGTACAGCTGATAAATACGAGCGTGGGCTGCCCTAAATGATGCTTTCCCACCTTTGGAAGCAAACGTTCATCCTTGCAGGTGGCTAGCTAAAGGGAGCATAACCCAGCGGCTTGGTGCGAGGTGAACCTGGAGGTTCATTTGAATTCCTGGCAGTTTTTCTCCTGCTTTATGCCTCCTTGGCAGTGGATTTTGCTAGCTTCCAGCATGGGGACTTATGGGTTCCAACAGACCTTCTAAGTCACAGCAGGCATGATACTGTCTCACTGTCAGCCTGCGTTCTGTATTCCTCCTGAAATGCCCTGGCACGGATGGGCAGGCCTGGCAACTGCAGTGCGAGCTGTGAGGAGGGTAGGATGCTCCTTGAATCTGTGGAAAATGTAGTTAAATCCCGTTTGTGTTATCAAGTGTTTAATGTTTCTAGTGATCCCAGTAACTGCAAGAAGCTCCAAGTTCAAAGAAAATGTAGGACCTCTCAAATTGAGGAGACCACCTAAGGCGCTGGCCTCTTGCTTACGTTTTTCATTCGTATTTCATTGCTCCTTGAGAAGGACCAGTGGCCTCTGTTTCAGGGGCTACTCAGAAAGCAGCGCTCTTGGACAAGCGTTCAGGCTCTCCATTTAATTTCCGCAGTGTCCTGCACATGTTGGGTGCACAAGTCAGATGTAGACTCCCCACTTTTTTTAAACTTTTTTCATTCCATGAAAGACTCGGGGATGTGGTTTAGCAGTGGACTGGGCAGTGTCAGGTTTACCCGATCATCTTAAAGGTTTTTCCAACCTAAATGATTCTACATCTCTCTCTTTACGCTGAAGATGCAAACAGAACCATCGGTGATGGTGTGAGCCTGAGAGAGCAGAATCCCATCCCCAAATTTCAACAAGGAAAGATGCCTGAGGAACATTTATTTGGAGTTAGCAAGGAAGAACGAAACCCGTCGGGGGGGGAGGCAGACCCGAGCGGGGCGGCCCCGGCCCGGCCGCTCTCCAGGGTGCTGAACCCCCGCCCGGGCATGGGGGGGTTCTCCGGGCCCTCCGCGATCAGAGAACATAGAGTGGTTTGGGTGGGAAGGGAGCTCCCAGCCCACCCAGTGCCACCCCCTGCCATGGGCAGGGACACCCCCCACCAGCCCAGGCTGCCCAAAGCCCCATCCAACCTGGCCTTGGGCACTGCCAGGGAGCCAGGGGCAGCCACAGCTTCTCGGGGCACCCTGTGCCAGGGCCTCAGCACCCTCCCAGGGAAGGATTGCTGCCTCCCAGCTCAGCTCCAGCTCCCCTCCTGCAGCTTCAGGCCCTTCCCCTTGGCCTGGCCCCCCCTGCCCTGCAACCAGCCCCTCTCCAGCTTTCCTGCAGCCCCTGCAGGCACTGGGAGGGGCTCCAAGGGCTCCCCGCAGCCTTCTCTGCTCCAGGCTGGACAAGCCCAGCTCCCTNCGCAGCACTGCAGGAGGGTCTCAGCAGAGCGGGGCAGAGGGGCAGAATCCCCTCCCTCACCCTGCTAGCCACGCTGGGTTGGATGCAGCCCAGGACACGTCTGGCTTGCTGGGCTTTTCGTCCTGCATTGCTGATCTCTCTGCTGCTCCTTCTGTCCTCGGTAAGGAGAAGGGGTAACAGGCATAGGTAGAAACAAGAGGATACAAGGAGGGGGGTAATCCCCCCCCCCACTACAAGCAGTAGCATAGGTTACCCAGAGAGGCTGGGTGGTCTCCACCCTTGTTGGATGGGTGTTTTAAAGACCCATCTGGATAAAGCCCTGAACAACCTGGCCTGACCTTATAGCTGACCCTGCTTTCAGCTGGTGGTTGGGCTAGGTGACCTGCCGTGGTCCCTTCCGAACAGAATTGTTTTGTGGTCCTGTTACCTTAAGGGTTTTCACCAGCAAGAAGAAAAACAACCTGCTCCCTCTTTGCATCACTTGGAGAACTTTTCCTCATGTACAAAGATTGACTGCCCATCCCCATATCACTGTGAAGCGGCTTTTATTGGATATTCACAGCAGTTTGTATTGGATATCCACATGGCCTGGGGGCAGGAGGGAGGGAAAAAAATTACAGCATTTCCTTCTCACCCAACAAACTGAAAAGGTGAAGACCAGCCCTGGCTCTTGACTTGCTCCTGGAAGCTTTACACAGTCTGCTCAGTTAATGAGGAGCTGCCTGTGCTCTGGTGTGAGAGTGGTGGTAAATGCCACTCTTCCTCAAGCAATTTAGATGATTAGTACTTGGAGCCAGCCTGCATCTGGTTCCACAGGGTCTTAACAGTTCCACAGTAGGGTATGGTACCACCAGCCGCCTCACATTTAATTACACAGCCCTGTTTGTGGTAGCTGGGAGAGCTGCTAATATGCCTGAAAGCACAGCGTGGCTCTGCAGTCGATAAAGACACATCTGTATGCTGAGCTGTACCCTTATTGAGTTAAGGGCATAGAAAAAGCTCTCTTTCTTACTGTCACTTAAATAGTGTCAGGATTCGTGAAATCTTGCTTTCAGATTCCTACCAGACCCAGCAACAAAGGCTGCTTGTTGCAAGCTCATTGGCTTCTGTTCGAATCCCTGTGACGTGCTCACAGATGTGTGCGGGCAAGTGGGAGGGAGCGGGGCACGACAGAACTGAGGCTTTGTGGCCACGCACATGTGACAGCATGCATGGGACCCCCGAAGCTCCTCTCGGGCCAGCCCTCCTTTCATGCCACATCTGGCATGCCCCAGCCCATGGTTTGGCACTGTCGTTTTGAGCAGTCTGTTGCTAATTGAATTGCAAGTCTTGCTGTGTGTCTGGGGAATTAAATCTTGGCTTATTTTTACTTCTCCAGTTGCAAATCCAAAAGAGCGTGGCTGGGTGGGATTTGATGCCCTCTGCAGAGAAGCTATGTATGTGAGCGTGGACTGAGAATAACCTCTTGAAAACCATATCAAATCAACTTACTTAATAAATTGATAATCCTATTTCCTTCTTCCACTCTATCTAGTAAATTTGGATTCTAATGTAAAATGTCTTAAGACTGAACTGTCAAAACTGCGTGTTCCCTCTGTTATGCCCAGAAAAGCTGAAGGTAGGGTTAATTCATACATGTGTTAGTTTATACAAAATACATGGGCTGCACTTATTAGAAGACAAATACGTGTACAGTAAAAGTGTCCTTCAAAATATTGTGTTGCATATCACAGCCTGACGTCTCTTATCGACAGCTCTGGTGTCCAGATGCCAAGGGCCACAGGGTTTTATTTTCCAGCAATATCAGCAGCTGGGTCCCCGGCTATGTATTTTTGGTTGACCTCATCTGAGTTCTCCTGGCCATGGTGACAGCTGTGAGGCTAATCTGGCCTGAGCCCAGTGTAGCAGGCTTCTCTCTAACGTTGTATTTCATGGACTCCGGTTTCCTTGTCTGCCTTGCGACTCTAGCCTTCCCCTCCATAACCTTCCAAATAGACCAACCGTTCCAGAGAGCCTTGGTTTTGGAGTGGGGTGGGACGGGTTCCTCTGTGTGCCAGAAAATGAGCTGAGGAGCTCGAAATATTCCTGGCAGGCTTTTTACCCAGGACATCACTCTCTTTGCTCAGCTGTGACGCTTCTTCCTTCCCCCTAACTTGCCTTGCAAGATAAAAAAGTGTGAATTACGTTTACGCCCTGGTCCATGATGCTTGCTGATATGTTTAAAAGACTTTATTACAATTAAGAGAGTTAGGGACTTGGGTAAGGATAAATACATCGCTGACCGCAGAGCTTGGATCGGGTGCTGCAGAAACAGGTTAGTTAAATTCAGCGGGGTGACGGGGATTGTCGCTTCTGGGGAGGGATGGCACTCTCCTGGAACTGCATAAATGGGAAATTAATGCAGTGAGACTCGGCTCTCTCCTTGGTGTCCAGTTGTTCCCAAGCACCTCTTATCTTGGGAATCCACTTGCTGCTCCAGACGCTTCCCAAAGGGCAGGTTTATAATGGCAGTTATGGAATACGGTCCTTCTGTGGAAATCAGACGCACCGTAACCCCGTGAGGTAGGGCTGGGGTGGGGGGAAGGACAGCAGCTCTCTGTTGAAGGCACCAGTCAAAGCAGGAGAGCCTGAGAATGAATTTTAAATAAATGTGTTGCCTTTTAAACTGAGCAAACATGTAGAGCCACCCTGTTATCTTATTGTTAATTACAAGGCAGCTAATTGTATTTTCAAATGTCAGCTTGTCAGCTCTTATTTAGTCTTTGTTCAATCTGAGCTTCACCAGAGCAGTGTCTGGTTTTAAATGGCATTTCCCTCTCTCGGCACTATGGAGGGATCTTCCTCCTTGTCCTCAGAAATCTCTGCTAGCCCAGCTCTGGACTTTTTTTCACCTTGGATGTGGTCTCACATCCACAGTCCTCTGGGTTACATTAAAAATAATAATAAAAAAAGTCTTTATGGGGTAGGAAATTAACACCAAAACCAACAGGAGACTGTCCTCCATGTTGACTTGCAGTACACCAACAGAGAACGTCTCACGGGCACCTTCCTGTTGCTGCAAGGGATGTGATGTTATCACGCTGCGAGATGTCCGTGTCGCTGTAGCTGCCCTGGGCTCCACACCGTAGCTGGCCAGCTGGATCCAGGCGTGGTCAATGGAGAGGGCTCCCCAGGGGCTGCTGTTACGTGTGCGTTATGATGTAGGCTTCTATTTGCTGATGTCAAGGGGAGAGCTGGCAGCTGTGGGCAACTGGAGATTCCTTTGGGACGAAAGTCGTGTCGCTTCTGCAACTTACTGACTCTGCTGCTGGTAGTTGGCTGAGAAGTTCTGCTAGTCCTCCGAGTAACAGCGCGTGCTTTTATAACCACCTTCATTCCAGGTAAAGGAAGCGTTATGCTGCATGACCCTGTAGTAAAGGGTGGTCGGGCATTGGAACAGGTTGCCCAGGGAGGTGGTGGAGTCACCGTCCCTGGGGGTGTTTAAGGAAAGGTTAGATGCAGTACTGAAGGACGTGGTTTAGTGGGTAATAGGTGGTGGTGGGACAGTTGGACTGGATGATCCTTGAGGTCTCTTCCAACCTTAATGATTCTATGATTCTAAAGGGATGTTTCACAGGAGCGACAGCCCTCTCTTTCTTTTCAGCCCTTTTCTTTCCTTGAAGTTGCCACTTAAAGTGATGGTCCTGGAGCTGAGGAGGTGAAGTGGGATTCCTGGCCTTGTGCTGACATCCTAAGGCATGGGTGCTGCTTTTCTAGCACAGACTTTGCGCCGTACCCGTTCCTAGGCCAGTGTGGTGAGAAAAGAACTGCAGGTGACTTTTCCTTAGTTACTTTGGCTTGGCAGTCATGATTTAAGCAAAAAAAAGAATTCACTAAGAAAAGAAGAAAATGGTCTCTCTGTCGCAAGCTGCTTTGTGCAGTTCCAAACCCTGAAATCCCGGGTCGATTGACGCTGCGTCTGTGCTGCTGCAAGCGGCTGCTCCTTCCCACAGGTTCCCCCCTCCAGCATTGGAGGTGCATTGCCAAAAGTGGGACGAGTCTGCGTGCCGGCACTCCTGCTGCGGGCACCCCAAGCACGATGGAGTGGGCTGGGGGGCTCGTGGAGTAACGGGGGCCTCCCCTCAGCATGGGGGCCCTTGCCTGCGCTCAGGTTGCTAGTTTGGGATGATGAAGTATTTTTTTGTGCTGCTTTGTCTCGCAGCATTGACCTGTACCAGGATTGAGGCAGCCAGGCAGGAACCCTTTGGAGAAAACCTCCTCCAGCAGACTGAGTGGCTGAGAAGGAGAAAGCCCAGGGTTCCCTGTAAGTTTTTGGTCTGTGGGTGCAGGATGTCACTCCAGATGTGAGGGTACACTGACAGCCAAAACTCAGCTGCTGGGGAGAAGGCTGATGGGTGACTGCAGGCAGGAGTTGGGAATGGAGCACGGGGACATCCTGGCTCCGCTGTCCCCACAGGAAGGGCGAGGAGCCACCTCCCCGTGCCCTCGACAGCCTCCCCACGCCAATGTGCTCGCTTCGCTGTGTTTCTGGCTTCCATCAGTGGAAGTGCTGCAGGAAGCAGCGCAGCAGGTTGCTGTTGTTGTAGTGTGTGTAACCTGCGCTGACCAGCACGGCCGGATCACGGGCAGAGATCAGCATCGCCCTCCTGCACAAAGCAGACGGCACATACGCGGCGGTGTCGGCTCCAGCCACGTGCTGTAGCAGCATACAGTGAGCAGCAGCGTGTCGCTTCCGCTCAGCGCAGCCGGGGACGGTGCCCTCGCAGCTGACCAGCAAGTAACAGCAGCGCCGGCCTCCCCTGCGCCTGCCTGTGGCTGTGACAAGCAGGGAAATGGCACTAACGAACCTTTCGGTGTCTAATCCCTGACGTGCTTAAGCAGGGGTGGTGTGACTCGAGTTAAGGATGGCTTTGGGCTGCCCGCGGTGGCAGAGAGCATCCGTGGAGCTAATGCTGCCTGCGTAAGGCTTGGAGGCTGGAAAGCGCTTTGCGTTAATGCGTGTAGTCACGCTGGGCATGGCTTGTCCGGGGCGAGCACTGCCCTCCCTGCCCCACGGCTGGCTGTGGGGGCACGAGGGCTGGGTTCCAGACACAGCTCGGCCGAGGGATGAGGTGGATTAACTGGCAGGAGAGTGGCAAAAGTTTCGGTTCTTCTTAATCCCTGAAAAGCAGACCTCCTCTGGGCGCTGCTCCCCGCTTTACTGGGGGACAAACCCTCAGCACAGCCTCGGAGCAGCCCTGCTCCGTGAGATGCAGGAGGGAGGGGGTTTGGTTATAAAGCCCCAACTCCGTGCTCGGACCTCCAGGAGAGACTCAAACTGGCCTCTGGTGTGCTGGGAACCCTCGTAGCTGCTGGCCCTGAGTGCAGAGACTGGGGGCGCCAGGTATTTGTGCCCCTTCCCGACCTCCCAGCCATCCCTGGCAGGGATGCCCGGTGAGACCCACCACCTCCGGCTTGGCGTAGGGGAGGATTTTGCCTTGGCGAGTCCTTTTGACGGAGTAGCGCTGTGCAGAGCGATGGGGCTGCGTGCGGAGAGTGGTGCTGAGCCAACCGCAGGCAGCGGGATTAACCCTCTTGTGATCACAGTCTTGAAGATAAAACAACTGAAAAGAGGCTTTTTCAAAGTTTTTGCTCTGCTTTCTCCACACGTCAAGGCCCAGTTCCATCCTCTGTTATTGCAAAATTCTTCCTAAAACACAGCCAAAAGGTTATTGAAAATATTTTGTAGGGCAAAAATCCTTATTCTAACCCCAGCTCTGCTGCCAGGAGGCTGTGACCCTGAACCCATCATTTCAATACCCTGCCTCAGTTTCCCCATAGAGGGGTAAGGAGTTTTATCCACGTTGCAGGGACTGGTGTGTGTTTTCTCTTCATGTCAAGAAACGCTGAGGCCCTGGGTGAGCACTAAATATTCATTCTGTGGGTTGTTGAATGCATTAAATCACTGTCTTTGCCTGCTTCAAGTCAACATATGTCCATCAATTTGCAATAAATCCTGGTTCTCAATCAGAAGGAGCTCTTGCAAAACAGAATAGCGCAGGCACACAGCAGGGATGCAGTACGTGCTCAGCCGTGGAAGTTACATGCCAGAAAGCATAAAAAATGTGCTTCTCTACAATGGAAATGCAGTTTTCTGCCTGATGCTGCCTATTGTCCGGTAAATATGGGGTTTGAGCTGCGCTGGCGATACTCCTGGTATTGATTCTGAACAGATGCTGAGACGGCGGAAGGCAGATGGAGCCCTGCAGCGCAATTACCTCCCGCGATGGGGTGGGCAGCGTTGGCCAGATGCCACGTGGGGCTGGTGCGATGGTTCGGGTTCAGCCCGGGCTGCAGCGAGCCCTTCCCTGCGAGCCTGCGGTGGGACAGGCTGTGGAGGGGGACGGGCCTCGGAGATAAACACAGTCCTGGTCTCGAGCAAGTGAATCTGACACCTGACTAAAATCCTAATTGTGCCGGGGCCGAGGGACCCTGCGCCGCTCGGAGCCACGTGTGCCACCGTCTTTCTATTTCTGAATCGCAATCTGTGACACATCCATAGTCGTCTTCAGCGCGGGGCTCTAGAGGGCAAAAGAAAGGCTTTTGGAGTTGGGTTGCCATCGGTGTGTGATCGCGGCTAATTACAGCCCCGTGCTGGCAGCAACAGCTCCTACGGAGGGAGGGAGAGAGCAGCAGGGACCGGCGCTGCCGGACGGAGCAGCGTGGACCTGTGTCCTCCTGGTACGACAACATGGGCTTCATCCTGCTGCTCTGACCACATCCTTGGCACCTCTGTGCTCACCTGGGCTATGGCCAGTGGCCAAAACCCTCTTCTCAGGTGTCTTTTGGGTGCGAAGGACCAAGAGGGTCCTGCCGTGCGGCTGAGCATCTGCATGGGAGCCGGGGGGATGTATGTGGGGTGCGGTCAGAGGTTTTGGAGTGATGAGTTTCTAAGCTAGGAAAGATCATTGAAATGAGAATATAGTTACAGCTGGGATTCAAGAGCAAGTTAGAAATGCCCTAAACTGTTAATTGGGACTTCTGGAGGGTTTTTGGAATCTAGCCTCAAGCGTCAATCAGGCAGATAAAAAGCATCTTCCTGCTGGAGAGGAGCTGAGGCAGGAGAGGAGGTGGTTTGCCTTTAGGCATGGGTAAGATGGGAATTCCTGGATTCACACTATAGTCCTACCCCTTCCTCATACTTCTAGCTCTGAGTTACAGCAGTCTGTAAGCTTGCAGGGGGAAGAGAAGTGATCTTGCATGACAGCAACGCATCCTGCTGTCTGCATGGGTGACAGCTTGTCTGAAGTCCTGGCTGCCCCCGTAAAGAGGGGCAGCAAACAGGACAGCAATGCTCTGAAACCCCGCCAAGTAAAAACGCTAGAAGAAAGTGACTGCTTTTCCTCAGCAGTTTCCTTCGGGACAAAGGCAGGAGAGGAATACGGTCAGTTTATTCTGGGCAGAAACTTTGCAGGATTGTCGAACTCCTGTGTGGCTGTGCAGGATATCTGCAGGGCTCATCAAGCAGAAGGCAGCGCTGTGTTGGCTCTTGCATGCTGCCATTTCATGGAACAACAAGTGCATCGTGTTTAATAACAGCTTTATGCTAAGTTAGTTGTTTCCTACCTGCTGCCCTGAGCACGTTTAGTCCCTGATAAAGCACCAAGCCTGAGCTGCAGAAGGAGCGCAGGATTTTCCCGGCCGTCGCTGCTGACCCGTGGGCCTCCACCACGTGAAAAACTCACCCCCTCCCCAGCAGCTCATCATCCCCACCACAGGAGCGGTTCTGAAAGCCTCTTTGGCCTTCTCTGGGGGGGAAAGGACCACCAGGTCCAGTGGACTCTTGTTGCTCAGTGTAAGCCTGTAAGCAATCAGTGGGATTTCAGGGGTCTTGACAAAAGAACGTGGCTCATCTTCCCCGGGGAGCCTGTAGTCATCCTTGCTATTCCCTGTCTCCCGAGTCTGCCACTGCTGCTGTCCCCAACTTGAAGCAATAGAGATATTGGGCTGAGTTAATCCCCAGTGACTTCATTCATCTTCAAGCAGGGATGAATTTTTGCTGGCAACCAGCTCTTCTCCTGACCACCTGCCACTGCTTTCTGTGGCATGACTGAGGCCATCGCCTCCTGCCGGGCTTTGCAACTCTTCCTCCGCACCTCTGGAACACGCTGTCTGGCCTGTCCATCACTAAGCAGACAGCATCCACTACGGTGGGAAATTTTTCAGACTGCAGTGCTGGCAGCGTCCTGCTGCTGTCTGGAGTCGTGCGGAGAGCAGGTTTCTCAGGCAGCTTTTGTACCGTGAGGATGATGGTGCTAATGTGCGCTATGCATCACATTGTCTCATGGGAGTACGCTGTGCTGTAAAGGTCAGGATCAAGGATTACCAGCAAAGGTTTGGTGGCTCACTCTCTGAGGCTGGGGTAACATTCTGGGGCATCACCAAAAATGCCACGCGGATGCTGCAGCACCCGGCAGTTCGCAGCCCTGTGGAGAGGCGCAGATGGAGTCAAACCCGCTCCGCTCCTGCGCGGGGAAATTAAGGTGCTGTGGCCTCGCCGTGCTGGGCACAACAGCAAGACCAGCCCTAGGAATCCAGGGCACCTGGCAAGGTTTCTGGGCGCTGTTGAGTCTGACATCCTTGCAGGAGGACCAGCTCTGGAACGATAAAGCCCTTCAGGCAGTGTGCAACGTGCAGGCTCTGGGGTCAGCGGCACGGCTGGCAGCGGGAACGTGCCGTCGCTGCCAGCCCTTTGCAGCAGCTGCTGTTGCCTCCCCTCCAGACCCGGCCGATCTGCACCACCTCTGCGGTGACAGCGTGGCTGAGCCGCCCGAGCGATGCCGGTTTCCACAGCCGTCTGCTGCGGTCACCGTTTCCCAAGCCCTCCATCGCGTTCGGTCTCCCCGGTGTCGCGATGGTTCAGCTGAGGGTCTGCGTTAGGCAGGCTTTGCAGATTAAAAGTAATTCGGTTTTTAAACTCAGATCTTTCTTCTATCTCTTTAATATTTATTCTTCAAGAGGCTGGATCATGCTTTAATTTCACCAGATAGCTGGAAGGCATTGCCTGGATGCAGAGGAAAACAGAAGTCACTAATCACTCGGTAGGAATGTGGCTTACGGTATCAAATCCCAAGGCTCGGTCCTGCTCTCGTTGTCCCGTTGCGCTGGACCCCTTATCCTTCTCCCTTCCAGCCCCGCTCTAATTTTCTAGTGGTCTGAAATCTGTTTGGGCTTGCTGGCTCGCCCGTTGGGCACTAATCCGGATCAGCAAGGCTGACTCTCTAATTATCTCAGCAGCTACTCTGGGTTAATGAGAAATACAGCCAGCAGAGTCAAACTGAAATCAGTGTGTGGTGGTGCCCTTTCGTGGGGGGAGAAAGGATTTGGGGGGGTTTATGGAGACTTGTGATTAAATTAGCTGTCACAAATAACCTCCTGATCAGTTGTTTGAGGCTTAAAGTCATTAGAGTGGTAATTGCTACTAAAGGGTGAGTTTTGCAGCACTGTTGGGGGGAATTGTGTGCTCTTGGTGGAGGAGATAAGAACATACCCCTTGGCATACGGCACCCAGTGAGCGTTGATACCAAGTGCTTGGGAGACAGGAGCCAGAAAACAAGGGAGATGTTGCTTTGTTTGCTCCGGAATATCAGGTTCTGGGTACATCTGAGCTGGGAGGAAGGTGTGTCCTCGGAGGGCACCTTGGGAAGCAAGAGGATTGAAGTGCTTGCTCAAAAAGGTGTCACCTGAACTGTCCCCAGGGCTTAGACCTCTCTGCACCAAAGCATCCCCTCCCTGGAGGACAGCCAAGACCACAAAGGCTTCTCTGCTCATGCCCGTTTAATCAGGAAAATGGAAATAGCATTTTAATAAGATGGTAATGAAGTTGTGGATCAGATTGGTCGATTCCTCATTTGAAGCTACAAAGAGCAGCTTTGTTTTTTCCTTGGGTTTATCACTTCTGCTCTTGCCTGATTAGTCATAATCTTCTGCTGCCCTTCACTGGGAAACTCCCTCCTTTATTCTCTGCAAAAGTCTATCCTTAAGTTTGTGTATGATCCTCCAGAGAAATCAGGCCACCTATATTTCATTTAGTGACTTCAAACAATTAACCTAACAAAGATTCCTCTCTCCCCCCTCTTTTCCCCCATCTGTTTCCTAATTACCAGTGGAACTGGGATGTATGTGCAGACCATGCCCATTTTTTAATTGAATCACCTCTCTTCTGCATTTTGGGGTTGGCTCTTTAAAAGCCGTGTCTTGCTGCTGGGAAAATGGTAAAGCACAGGATGTACCGCGAGGGTGAGTGAGCCTGAAAAGGGTCTGAGAGTCAGATTTTGGGGATTTTTTCACATTGGAGCTGGAATGCAGAATCACTTCAGTCCTTCTCGAGGATCAGAAATTGTCGAGTCATCTGGAGGAGAAGGCTGCGTGACTCAGGACCCAGGAGGAGATCTCACCCCACTGCTCAGCCCACAGCAGCACTGGGATAAGCTGGTTTTGGACCAGGGAAGCATTTCTGGGAGGAGAGCAAGCTCCTGTTTCTCTGTCCAAGAAGGAAAATTCCCCGTGTCCCTCTGTCCTTGCACAGGCTGTCCTGCCTGCCCCATCCTGCTCCCTTCCGAGAGCTTTGGGGGTGCCATGGGCTGCTCTCCGTTCCTGTAAGCTCAGTGCTGTTAAAGACCCTGGGTGATGGGGGTGTGTGTGCTGCATCCATACTGGTGTTACTGGGAGAAGCGCACTGCAATGGGGACTCAGGATCTGTGTGGGAACTAATGCCCGCTTGGTGCAGAGTTTGCAAAGCCAAAGGCTGCAGCAGAGCTGCAAACGACCGCGTGCTCTCCAGCTCCCGGACCCCGCTGGCCTCTTCGCTCCCTTCTCCCCGCTCTCTGCCTCCCTCCTGCCCACCCTCTGCCCTTTCCCTCACCCTCTATTTTACCCTGCCTTGCTCTGAGTCATCTCGTCTGCACCGTGGGGGACACGACGAGGAAAACCTGTTCGCGTCTGACTGCTCAGCCCACGCTGCCGGCGCGTGGGAACGAGCTGAGACGCATCTGCCTCTGCCCCCATGCTGGGAGTCACCCCGCTTCTCAGCCGTGCTGGGGTACCTCTGCACCCCAGCAGCCACCCTCATGGGGGGAGCGCTGCTTTCCTGGCAGCTGCGGTCCGCTTGGCAGAAAACCGTTTAGCTGCTAGAGATGCAGTTAATTAATTAGATGCAGGGCAGGACAGTTCGGGCTCCGCTGAAACCTGCTGGGAGGTAATTATCCTCTCCCTGGCTCTGAATGCCTTTGGTGTGCTGCGATGCTCCAGGAGTTAAACCCTCAGCTGATGCTGCTGGGTGCTGCGTCTCGGGCGTGAGCCTCGCCGGGCTGGGTGAAGGTCCCGCCGGCGCTGCCGGCAATGCAGTAAGTGATTCAGCAGAACGGTTGGAGCCAAGTGGGTTTGGGAGGAGGCAGCTGCTTCGCTCTCTTTGCTTGTGCTCCGCTGTGTTTCAGCCCTGCTTGTGTGGTGTTAGGTGGTTGTGGTGGAAGGGGATGGATGGATGGATGGATGCGTCGCAGTCCGGTGGGTGTCCGGGGGTTGGGGGGGCGATGCCGTGTGCTCCCAGCACTCAGCAGATTGAGGCAGGACAGCTTGCACCGGGCAGAGTCTCAAGGACAGTGGGTGTTTGGGAGCAGGCAGGAGGTGTTTGGAGCTTGGTTGTGCAGCGTGTTTCATGCTTTTTGCATTGTAAGACCAGGATCTGGGAGCTCAAAGTGAATTTATTTTTTTTTTCTTCCTCTCCAGCTGATAGAAGGGCAAAAAGCCTGTGTTGTCCAAAGTGTGTCCTCTCAAATGTGAGAGCCTCCCCCTCGGCTTCTCTTGCTTGGACTGGAGAGGTTTTGGGCTTCTTAGGCTTCATCTTGTACTTTGTAATAAATCACGCTCTTAGCAGAGTCTGTGTTTTTGGTGCTGTGGCTACAGGGCAGAGGGGCAGGGGGCTTTAATTGAATCCCTCTCTTGCACTTGCAGAGTTGGTACTGGAGCAATCGGAGAGTCGCTCAAATGAGCATGGTAGACACCGAGGCTCCCTGCAGCTCTCCTCACCCTCCTGCACCTTTATTGCCTCAGTTTCCAATTGCCTCGGTTTCCATAGCTGTAAAATGGAGCTGCTGCGGCTGGAGAGGGGGAAAATTGTGCTGAAACGTTGGTGAAATGCTTAGAAATCCCTGGTTGAGAAGTGCCCGCCCGTGAGCTGGGTCGGTGTCGGTGAGGTCTCTGCTCTGCCTCCTCGGCAGCTTTGCCGCACGGTGTGTGGGTCTGTCGCACCGCCACGGATGCTGCTGCCAGCGGGGCTGGAACAAAAGGAAGCTGCATCTGGGAACAAAACCCCGTCGTACCGGCGGTGCTGGTGCCCAGGACGTGGGGACAGGCCCTGGCTGGCACTTGAACCCGCTCTGCGCTGGCTCGGGGACCGGCAGGGGACAGAGTGGGTAGTGTCCTGCACCACAGCTCCTGCATTATTCATGAAGAAAAAGCCAACAAGAGCAGGGAGGGAAGGGAGAAGAAAGTCAGAGTTGTTAATAATGGCTATTGTGCCTTCTCCCCTTCACCGGCCCGCAGGGATGGGTGGGCTGGAGATAACACAGCCCTGTGGCGGGAGGGAGGATGGGGAAAGGGGCTTGGGCAGCAGCCCAGGGATTTCTGGGCTCGTCTCCGGGCAGGTCAGGTCCTTGGTGGGGCCAGGGGATGCTGGCACAGCCGCGGGGCTCGCAGCTCCGCGAGGGACAGAGTGCATCCTCCCTGGCACGTGGAGACACTTTGTGTTTGGGATAGAGGAGACGGAGAACCTTAAGCCGAGCTCTGGAGGGGAAACCCCATGTCTTAAGTGGGAAAGGCGAAGGTAGGCGGCTCTCTGTCTCTGGAGAAACTTGTGAGGAGGTGGAGGTGATTTTCTGTAAAAGCCTCGGATGCTGAGAGGTTCGCAGTAGGATGGGTGTGAAAGTCTGCTACTGTGTCCTGCTTGAGGGCTGACCGGTGTGTCCCGAGGGCCTCCCAAGGGCATGGCGTGGGTCGCTGGGGGGGGTGAGACCTGCCGGCGGCTCCGTCCGTGCCTGTCCTGCTGCGGTACGATGTGCTGAGCGCAGCCGCCAGCACCCTGACCCCCCTTTGCTCTTCGATAGCCTCATTTTGCCATGGCTGGATGCTGCCCGGGGCAAGTTAATTGGGTTTTGATCTCCATTATTGCAGTGTATCTTCTGACTTCCTCACTTCGCCTTCTTTCCCGAGTCAGGCAGGGATGACGTGTGCATCAAACCCCTTAATTCCTGCTCTCGGGGCTGCTTGTCACCGAGACGGAGCTGAATAATGCTGCCGCTGTGCCTGGATGGAAACAGCCCGTTCCTCTGCGGGGGGGGAGGCGGTGGTGTAAATACCACCATTCATCAGACACATATGTACCTTTTGATTTAATTAGGATGCTTCTCTTTTTTTTTTTAATCCAGAGAGCTTTAGGGCAAGATGTAAAAGTGCTGTCCTGGCTTTCCTGGGTTACTAATAAGCTTTTTCTTGCAAAAGGAGTTGGTGGCCGTGCAGTAATCTGGGTGTAAGCTGATTGTAGCCTCCTGCGCCCCTGTCCTGTGCTGTGGGTTGGTTCGGATCCAGGCTGGTGTGGGAAGGAGGTTATTCCCGAGCACCTACAGACACCCCCCCAGGGCAGACATCACTAGTGGGAGCACAGCAAGGTGGGGTCTGCCTGGCACCCCTGCACTGCAGGCAGCCCCAAGGCGGTGGCAGGAGGCATTAAAGCAGGCTGCAGCCTCTGGGCTGGAGGAGGTGGAGATGATGGAGGTGAACTCCTTAGGGAGGTGATTAGTGTCATCTTCCTCCCACAACCTGTGCTGGGCATTTTCATTACTATTTAATGGCAGGCTTTGTCTGTTCCGCTCTGCCCAAACCCTCCTTGCACTGAGATGCTTTGGCTCTTGAGGCCCTAGAAAGCTCCGTGCACGGCGGAGAGTGCAGCCCGCTGGGCTGGCTTTGTGCTTTGGAGGAATGCAAAAGGCATGTATGAGCTGGTGACCTGGAAATCTGCCTCCCTGTCCTCCTCCATCGGTCCAGGAGGACTTGTGAGCTGCGTGGTACAAGGAGGATATTGCATCTTCGTTGCCTCCAGCACACAGGTTCAGCCTTTCCCTCCAGCCCTGCTCACGCTGCGGGGAGGAAAGCTGCTCTCTGAGCTGCTCCAGGTTTCAGCACAGGCCACGTGGTCAGATGGTTTGGGTGTAATTGCAGCCGTGCTGCTCTGGAGATGCTGTGTCGAGTTAGATACATCAGGTGTACCTGTCTGTTGCTGTAATTTGATCTGATTAAAATGAAAACCTCTTGGAAGATTGACTGGGAAACCTATCCTAAAAGCCGTGAGAGCAACAACTGTGTGCGTGCAGCTGGTTTGTCTCCAGAACATGCTCCATCAGATGTCTGTTGGGGGGGACCCTCTTTCATGGGCCTGGAATTGCCTGCAGGTCGGTCTCCCCTGCATGTGGCTCAAGCCTCAGCCTCTCTCTTGCCTGTGAACCCTCTGAATTTGGGAAAGCAGAAACAGAAGTCTCTGCGTCAGCTCAGCTTTGCTGCCTTTTCTGTTCCTCCTCCTGTTGCCCTGGCATCTTTCCTTCCCTACCCATAATTGCGCGGTACAGTCGCAGCGTTGAAAGGCAGGTCAGAATTACACCCCCCGGGGCTCCGCGCTGGGCTGCGGTGGCGGAGATGCAACAAGAACCATTAGTCACCATGGAATATCTAGCAACCAGTTTGCTGGGAACTGGTGGAACTGGTGTAAAGGGTGGCGAGCTCGCCTGCGTCCCGGCAGTGACCCGGCAGGGTGGTATTAGCATCCCCCAATGGAGCGGGACCAGGCGTGTCTGGAGGCTGATGTGAGGAGCCGACTGCACTCGGAGTATGGCAAATACATTTCCATGCCCCTTTCTCTGTAGGAATAATTTGCATAAAACTGTAGGGAAAATAATTGGCATAAAATGGCTGAAATGAGGCCGTTGGATGGGTATTAGGCTCCCGGGGGTGCAGCGTGGACCCTGGGCAGTGCTGGCCCTTCTGCACACATGCTGCTCCTGCCGCGGCTCGAGCAAACCCTCTGCCCGCTCCGGAGGGAAGGGGAGAAGCTGCTGGTGTCCCAGCTGCAGTTCCCAGTGGGAAGTGCTTATGGAGCTCTGGTGGGTGGGAATGGTAAGGAGGCTTCTGGTTTCCCAGCCATCCTGCAGTTGGGGCAGATCGTGGTCCTTTAACTGAATCATCTTGTTATAAATCCTGACTATTTTATTTTCTTTTCCATGTCAGTTTATTTATTGCAGTAAATAACAGGGTTTCTCCTCCCCTCACTGGCTTGACTGCACATGGGTGCAGGAAAGGGCTGAGATGAAAATAACCAAGTAAAAGGTTGTGGGTGTCCATGGATGGGGGAACGGGATGGCTCCGGGCTGCATCCCTCCCTGTGGCATTACCGCATCCCTGTCTGTAGCCTAAAGTTACCTTTTGGTGCAAGATCAGGTTTGGCATTTGGAGTAAAAAATAATAAAAAAAAGTCCAAATGGGGTCAGAAATCTCTGATGTGAACAATTCACGTTGGCTCAGGCTGCAAGGGGAGCTGAACTAGAGGAATAGAAGGGGTCTGAAAGCAGTGATGGGGTGACCAGCGCCTCTGCCAACTGCTCAGAGACTCCAAAAAGGTTTTTCTTCTAATTAGGAGCAACAACAAGAAAAAAAGGCACTCAAACTGGTGCTTCAGAGCTGACATCGCAAGAAAGGGCTCTTCTCTTTTTTTTTTAATATTAAATTAACCGCCTTTTGCCAAGGGGAATGGAGGGGAAAGTCCGCTGCCTGCCTGCTCCCCGGCAGGGCTGGGGGGGGAGTACGCTTCAGAGGGCTTGTCGTAGCTCTCACTAATTTCTCATGAATAATTTTTGAGCTGGGGAGCGAATTCCCCCCCGTTTTCGCTCAGGAGGGTGTTTCTGCGCATGAACGCGGGTTGCTATGGCCACGCACCAGTGCTGCCCTCCCGGGGGATGCGAGCGAGCGGCTGGGGAGAGCGCTGGGGGCTCGTGACCCCCAAAAAAGGGGTCTGACATCCTGCAGGGGTGTCTGCTGTTCCAAACCATCCTCCTCTGATCTCGGTGTGTTGTTCAGTGACGCTCTAAAGCCTAAACAGTTCCCGTGCCTGCCCGTGTGCTCTGGGGCAGGGCTGGATGCTGCAGGCATCTTTCCTCCTTCATGGAAATCCTCATTTTTCCAAAACCCACGGCTCACCTCTCTGGCATTCCTCAAGATTTTGTTGGTGGAAACGCATTAGATGGGGTGGATGAGGGACTGATCTGATTTAATGCCACTGTAATTGAATCCTCTTCTCCCGGTCGCAGAAAACCCAGCGGGCAGGAGAGGTGAGCACAGGGCAGGGAGGATCTGGCTGCCCCTTGCGTGGGGGCTATGGGGGGGTTCTCAACCGATGCAAAGCATGCAAAGGGTTACAGATGCCTGCAGGTTTTGACCGGCTTTCTGAGCTATGAGCGAGGCTGGGAGGCAGATATTATGGGAATTGTATGCATGCCTGAGCTGGAGGGAGGCTCATGGCTTGGCATCCGCTTGTCACATGGTGCCTGTTTGGATGCCAGAGGAAGGATCCTGAGGTTGCCACCCAGAATAGATGCTTGTTCTTAAAGCTAATTGCACCCTTTCAGTGATTCTCAAATAATAGAGTGCCAAACTTTCTCTGCTCTGAAAATTCCTGGAAAATGCCTGACGCTTTACATTATGCGTTGGGAAGAACGCTTTGAAAGAGCTAACTAGCAAAATAAACAGCTGTTTGTAATTGTAAGATCATAAAAAAAAAAAAGAAAGACTGTTTTATGAGCAGCAAAGAAAATTTATGGCTTTATCAAGCTGCTGCCATGAGCTCAGTTCTGACAGGCTTGTGATTTCCCGAGTTACTTCTGGAAGCACTTGCCACATGAGCGCTCAGGTCCTCAGGGGAATAAATAGGGTTTGGGCATCTTCCCATGTCTGAAACAGCATGGACCCAGTTCCTCTGTCCACATTTGTACAAGTAACGTTTCATTCCTGTTTTTCCAACTGCATTTCCTTAGGTGGTGACCAACACCAGCCTTCCCAGCCCTGCCTGCTGCCCGGGCAGCAGTTGCCTTCGCAGCTGCCCACCTCTTCCTGCACCAGGCAGCAGTGCTCTTCCTCTGCCAAAACCCATTTTCCTTGGGAAAATCCTGTTGCTGCCTTTTATATGTATTCGGACAAGAAAAAACCCAAGTGGTCCTGCTTGGGACCAAGCCAGAGCTCATTCACAGAAGCCCCTTGGTACCCTCTGATGGGGACGGTGTTGCTTTTACCGTGTTGTAATACCGAGCGTGGGCTTGTCTGCAAACGGGCGTGGAAATCCTTTAATCCTTAAATTAGAGCGTAACTCTTGAGCCAGGACTTTGGTTGAATTGGATATGAAGATGCAGTTGGGGGGGAGGTACAGGATCAGCCCAGAAGTGATCCGGCTTGTGGCTAGCTCTCCCTTTGTTCCCGCTGGGTTTGAAATAAAGCTACTCGTGTGATAAGCGCATCCCCTTGAAGTGCAGCTTGTTAGGAGCGAAACTAGCAGCGAGGCTGGAAGGCAAAACTGAACTCTCTCATCGCTTATTATAGCTTAAAAACAATTGAAGCTGGCTTCTCCCCTCTGTTCTTTGAGGGGGTTTAATAAATGAGCTGTGAAAATATCTCTGGGGAGAGATGATTTTTTAATGTAGCTATCTTTTAAGCGTATGCTTGCCTTATCAACGTTTCTAACAGAGTCTTAAAGTGGGGAAATGTCTAGATGGGTTAGGCTCTTCAGCGCCGTTAGCCCTCGGTGGGACTGGAGTGTGTAACTCTGTGGTAGCGTGGAAGAAACTGGCCTCAACCTTCAGGCCAGGCAGCCGCAAGCAGCGGTACCCGTGCGTCCATCGTGGGACCGGCTCTGGGGGGTGCGCGGGAGCGGCAGGCTGGGGACCCGGCAGTGGGCACCGCGCCGAACGTTGGAAAATTTGGAATCGGTGTATTGCGTTTTTTATTTTTATTTTTTTCCTGTTACATTGATCCAGCTCCGCGTGGCTCTCTGTGTGCGTTTTGGTCAAGAAACTCCAATTTACTCTGTTTTTAAAATCAAAGTTAGTGTTTAGCTTTCCTTTGGATTCTGTTCCAGTCTTAAAGCCACTAATAAATCCCAAGCTCACATAGCTCCTTCAGGGTAAGAATAATGTTCCCTGGAAAATCTCAGCAGCTTGTGCTAGGAAAAAAAGGGAAGAGATTTGTTCAAAAACCACGTGAAAAACACTTCACTATTTTCCATATCACGTTAGCCAAGGTGGAACATGCTCTGCATTTCTATATTATCTTCTGTCCTGGGGGAGGCGAGGAAAGGAGCTCGGGAACAGGTTGTTTTGGGTTTGTTTGTTGTTTTGTGGGTTGTTTTTTTTTCTGAAAAGCCCTGGGACCGGTGGTGCCCCGGTGCTGGCTCCTCCGGAGCCCTATTCGGGCGGCAGCACAGGCAGCCTGCCCGGCTGGAGCGTGGCCAGGGCACGGCGAGCGGTTGGGACGCTCTGGCGGAGCGGTGCTGAGCAACAGCCGCCCCGACGCTGCCTCCACGGCTCCTGCCAGAGGTGAGCTCGGGTCTTACTCTGATCATTTCTCCTCCACTACTGTTGGGGGGGAGTGGGAAAGTTTAAGTATTTTGCTGGAAAACCGAAGGCAGACTTCAGGTCACACCTTGGTACACAGAACTCAAGAAAACTGCTGATTCAGCCCTCCGTTCCCAAAAGCTTCCGTTACCCCTTGTTTCTTGTTATCTACAGCACTTTAACAGCTTCACAAAGATACTTTGCGTTTAACGTTTGCAGCAGTTCACCTCCACGATGGAGAGCTCGGCTGGGTGAATCTGAGATGAGCTGAGGGACAGCGGAGTAGTTGAATACCAAAGTTTTCCTTTGTTTTCTGCTTGTCTTGAAACTCCGTTATTCAACTTGTGGAGTTTTCCCCTGCTTCTGGTCTTGTCAGCGAGAGGAGATTTGTATTTGCAAGGGTTTGTAGGACATGGGTCTGGTGTCTTCCAGCCTGTGGGATGTTGGAAGTGATAATGGTCCTTAGCTCATGCGTCCCCACGCTGGGCACAGCCTTGCTGCCCTTGCAGTTGGTTTGACTCTCTTCAAAGAAATACTAAGCCCAGCCTGGTCTTTCAATATGCATTCATATCCCTTTTATTTATGTCTATAAACACAGTGAACGAGTAATCCCCATCCTGTACTCAGGCCTGAAGGTTAAAAGCTGGGTTTGTGCCAAGTGCGTTTATGCAGAAGCCAAATGCTGCTACCAATTAACTTATTACTGTTTTGGAGGGGGCTCAGAAGGCAGATGGAGCGGCGGTGCCGGCGATATTAACGACCGTGTTGCAAGGGGTGAGAATTTTATGTAGAGTAATGTGAAAACGTGCCGGCAAACTTGTGAAAGCCTTGCTGAGAGATACCGGAGAATGGTGTTTCCCTTCTAGTCCTGAGCTCAGGGTAATAAATAATGTGTGATTTCACAGCATCTCTGCGACGCCGGGCTCAAACGCGCTGTCTGCCGTTGAAGGCTGTCAGGGCTTCACGTCTGAGGACAGGCAGTAAGAACAGGGCCACCAAAACGTAACGGGAGGGTGGTGGGAGACATGTAGAGCATTAACTTTGGGTCACCAACTGCTTCTGTTGAGAAATAAACTATTTTAAAGCGTTGGTGGTAGGGTCTGAGGGAGGAAGGGGAAGCCCAGCCTGCCTGGGGTGGTGGAGGCAGGCAAGGGGACGCAGTGGGGCTGCCTAGATTTTAACTGCATAACTAATAAAGCCTGAGCATCAACGTTTCCCGGCCAAATGTCTGTCCCGTGAGATGAAAGCACCCTGCCAAGCCATTTTCATTAAACCTGGAGGAACTGAATGCCTCTAGCAGAGGCAAAGGCTGCCCCGGCTGGATGTGAAACGGGCCAACAGGTTGAGGCGCTGTCAGTGAGCAACTGGGTGCCAGGCGGCGCGGGGAGGGCTTTTCCTCTGGGAAACTGGCTGGAAATGTGGATTTGTGATACTTGGTTTGCCCTTTCTGGAAAATCACTACAAGACACGCTTTATGACTGAGGAATAGTCCAGTAAAGGAGTAGGGGGGTTTGGTGAAGACTTGTGAAGCTGTGGCAGGTTGGAAGTCATGGAAAACCAGATTTCCCAGACATGAGCTCAATTATACTGTGGTAATGTGACTTGTGAAGGGAGCGCAGTGGGGGGGTAATGATCTCCTTCCCCTGATTCCTGGCATGTAATGAAGATCTAGGTGTGCACAGGGCAAGGAAAACCTGTTACAGGTTTTGCAAAAGCAAATTCAGGGCCACAGAGAGGGGCAGGCTCCGGAGAGCCTTGTTGTTTGCATTTTTGTATAAGGTTTTCAAGAATTGCTCTCTATTCCTTGAACCCCTCCCATTTCCCCAAACTGTTGTGTGCTGTAGTCTGGTCTGAAGGTGGTTGGTACGTCAGATGGCTCAGGGATGAAATGTCAGATTTGCTGCTGCTTTGCCCCGTCACTGCTGTCGAAGCGCCTGGGGTTTGAAATTAAATGTCAAAGGCGTTTTATAGAACGAGTTCTGCAGAACGTGGGAACCAGATGTGCTCCAGGATTGTGCCTGGGAAAAGCAGAACAGCTTGATTACCTGCACTGACTCTTCTTGGGAGATTTATCCCTGGATTTGGGCTGATACCCAGCGTACGGATGTGGTCCTGGAGCGCCGTGCTGCCTGCTGTAAGGGTGGTGGATGGAGGATACGGTGTCTGGCAGCTGCCCGCGCATCGCAAGGAGCTGTAAGGTGATACAACAGCTTGGGGGCCCTCGGCCAGGCTCTGGGGAAGAGCCGGTGTCTGTAAATACAGCTCACTTACGGGATTAATCAGCAGCAGGCGTGTTCCTGCCTTGTCGGTGACACCTGAGTGTTTGATCCGGTTACAGACCGGGGGGAGACGGTGTCTGGGGACCTGTGCTGGAGGAGGGGGCGGTGGGGGGCAGTGGTTGGTGGGGCTGGGTCGGGAGCATTGCTGCAAGCAGCCAAAAGGATGAGGGAGATGGTAAAGGAGGAGCAGAGCCTGCACACCCGGGGGAACAGCCATGGGGCTGTGGTAGGTGGGTCCCCGCAGACCTCAGCATCTCTGCAGGGTACGGCCAGCCCGTGCCGCGCCGTGTTCCCACGGGGAACGTGGCATTTCCAGCTTCTTGGAAGGTGCATTCCTGCATGGGCGGGTGGCTGCACAGTCCCGCTTTGTTCCACGAGCCCTCTGAGGAGGCGCAGAAGGATTGGCCCCGTGATGCCCATCGGCTCCTCGGAGCTGGTCGCAGCACTCGGTGTTGTTTCTGCCTCCTGTTCTTGAGGGCAAACCCCTCCTTGTTCTTTGTGGTAGCTCTTGTCCCAGCTCTTCTGTGCTCATGTCACTGCATGAAAATGAAAGCTTTTGTGCTCAAGTCCTCCTTCATCTGTGAATACTATAATTCCCAGTGGGGAATATATAGCACTTGAGTAATTGCACCCATTCAGTGCATCCTGAAGGGCACTCAGGACTGCGAGCAGGTCTGAGAGAGCCGGGCTCTGCCCCCAGCCTGGCCCTGCTGCCTGCACGGCTTCAGGACAGCAGCCTGAGAGTGCCTGCTTCCCCTGGGCAGCCCTAAAACCCAGAAGTATTCACCTTCCTTCTGGTTATGCTATGGAAACAACTGCGTTTCCCTGACGGAGGGAGAGTTCAGCTTAATAAAATCAAGGGCAGCCTGTACTAATGCAGTTGTTTTCCATCTGCTAAATAAAAAATATTGGTGAGTTGTTTTGAAAGGAAAGCCCGTGGAATCAATAGTCTGTTTGCAGAGGTGCGGGCAGGGCCAGGGCTCTCCCAGGTCTCTCTGTCACCGTGTTCACCCTGGGATGCTCCCAGTGCCGCTTGCTCTCGTCCCCAGGTTCACTTCTGGCAGTGCTGCCCCTGCCTGGCCACCGAACTCGGCTCTTTGGGGACATTGGCTCTGGGCAGGGGCACAGCAGCTCTTGTCAACGCTGGGGACCACTCTGGGCTGTGCTATGGACCCTGCTGAGGCTGAAAGCAAACTTTCCTGCCAAAGGACTCATCAGGGCACTGGGGGTCCCTGGGAGGGGGTTAGAGGGTTACAGAAGGGTTACTGGCTTTTTCCTGGGCTCTTCAGTGATGACCAGGACCAGCAAAGTGCAGAAGAAACACAAATACTCCAATCTGTTGAGTTACCAAAGCGGTTTCCCGGTGTACGAGCAGTCAAGGGGGTTTTTGACCCCTGGGCACCCGGACACTGCGGTCAGGCCCTTTTGCTTCATTAACCTTTTCCTCCTGCATGAAGGGAAAACCCTTCCTGTGGTGTCAGGGCGTGCGCATCTGTGACAACGTGCGCCGTGTCCCTGGGCACGCTGAGCGGGGGGCTTGCCCTGCCTGGCACCACGCGCAGGAGAACGTAGGCAGCTCGTGTGCCGTGTACCAAGGAGGGGCTTTGGTGGCACAGCTGGCTAAGTCACCGTTTAGTTACAACTTGAGGGTGGGAGAGATGCTGTGGGCGCTGGGAAAGCCCTTGGCACAGGAAGGGGAGAGGCTGGGCAGGGGCAGGGAAGCTCTCCGAGCTCCTGGGACCCTGCGGGACCCTCTTCCTCCCAGGACCTCTGTGTGACCAAATGCGAACTCAACGTCTTGCTGACATTTCCAGCTTTTTAACCAAATGAAAGCACAGAGAGAGTGGACCTCACCCGGGCAGCGTGTCCCCTGCCACGTCTTGTGGTCTCCTCCGGCCACGAGGATTGACTGTGGCCAGCAGTGTGCGTCTGGGAGGCTCGGCCAGTTCACAGCTATTGAACCCTGGCTGCAGTCTCGTCCAGAGCACTGCCGAGATGTGACCTGAGGCGCAACTCCTGCTTGGGTCACCGTATTTGCTGTCATGAATGAGAAGCAGCCACAGGAGGAAACTGCCGCTGGAAAAGTGGCACCTGATGCCTCTTGCAGGGTTGCGAGCTGCAGGCTGCCTTGCGGAGCTGGGTCTGCGGTGCGAGGCACAAGGATCGGCACCGGCTCCCCCCCATGTCTGAGGGCTCCTTGGGTGGTGGGAGGTCAGCAGTGGGGTGCTCTGCCCAAACTGGCTCTGCCCATCGCCACAACCAGCCCCCTGAGCATCTCAAGGCACATCACCGGTGCGGGTGAGGTGAGGTCATGACCAGTGGGGAAGTGAGGGTTGGAGCCCTTAACAAATACGAGCCAGACCATCTCCTGGCCCCGTGCAATTAGAGAAGGAAATATTCTTGCCTCTCTCAGGGTGTTGCATCCATCATCTTTATTAGCAAAGCTCAGCCTGCTGCCAAGCCCCAGGTCTGCGTGCTCCTCCTCAGGATTGTGCCAGAAGGGGAAAGGCAGCTTTTCCAGAGCGATTGTGGACAAACTGTCCTACAGTTGCTGTTTATAGCTATTGCCTTGCCTGATTAGCAGTTGGCTAATCACCAGGGGCCAGATGCTGCCAGGGAGGGGTGGCCGAGGGACACAGCGGGGGCAGACATGAACCGCTCGCATGCTGGGTGTCTCCCGTTGCTGTCATGCTTCCCCCGAGCAGCATGGGATGGATGGCCTTGGAAAGGAGCTTTGCCGTAAGGGTGGGGGACCGGTACCCTGTTGTCTCCACCTCTCCTGAGACTGCTGGGGGGTCGGCAGCACCACCGTTGGGTTTGCATGTGGGTGCTGCTCCATCAGGAACTGGACAAGGTGCCTGGAGTGTTCCTCAAAGGCACCACCCGACAGCCGCTTTGGGGTTTGGCTGGTGGGACTCCTGCTCTGGTGTAGAAATGGGGATTGAGAAGCTCCTGGGCCAGCCCCAGTATCACCTGCTGCTGGGTGAAGGGCTCACAGGGTCCTGTGCAGCACCAAACCGGGCTGCCAGCACAGACATGGCTGTGTCCCGTGCCCTAAAACTGCCCCTCAAAGCTTCTCTTTGAGAAACTTTCCCACCTGGATGGTTTTTGCTTTTTTTTTTACCTTTTTAATCCATATTTTTCACACCACTTTCCTTCCTTGTCCCTCTTAAACAAAGCAACATCCTAATTAAGAAATGACCGTGCATTTTTCCAAACCGGTTGCAATATAAGGAGAGTTGGCAAATATTTCCCCCCAAAAATAACAAGTAAAAACAATTGCTTATTCACCTCCGCTGTAACCCACCCGTGTTCCTTAAACCCACATCGTGCCCCACGCGCTGGCAGCCCAAGACACAGCCCCCACAGAAATGATGCTCGGAGCCCCTTTGTTTTCAACCAAGGATAACTCCCATGAATTGTTGGGTTGGTTTTTTTCCCCCCCCCTTACTCGCTTCTCCCTCTTGCTGATGAAAGGAAAAGATGTGGAAACAAGCGGCTCCCCGGGAGGGTGGGAAGCTGATTAGCGGGGCCGGTGTGACCCGGTGCCCCGCGGGTCCCCGGAGCGGCCCCGGCAGCCTGCGGCTCAGCTGTCGCGGGGCCAATTCCCAGCTGCCGCGGGGGGGACGGCGCGGGCTTGTGGGTGATGTGCCGGCTGGCAAAGGCCGTGTCGTCGTCCTCCATGGAAAGTTTCACGCTTTTCCATTATTATTATTTTTTTTTTTCCCCGACTGTGACCGCTTTGTAAAGGTTAAATGGTATTTTCTGATTAAAGTGAGTACTCTGGTGATCTCAGCTCATTTCCCACTCAGGCCATATCT
Source organism: Psophia crepitans (assembly GCA_013399095.1). Lineage (NCBI taxonomy): Eukaryota > Metazoa > Chordata > Aves > Gruiformes > Psophiidae > Psophia > Psophia crepitans. The sequence goes on from VWZZ01002509.1 coordinate 176,416, forward strand.
TTTGTCTTGACCTTGGGGTAACATTTAACCTCTCTGGACTAGAGTCCTCTGTGTAACAGAATGACAGTATTTCCTTACATTACCAAAGGACAGGATGATAAATTAATTCACATTTATGTAGTGCCAGGATACGACCATGATAGATTAGGAGTCTGTCCCTGGAGTTATCCGCGCTCTAGCTAGCGATACGCGGCTCAGCGAGGGAATGAATTATCTTCTGAAAGCGTAACCGCTGGCTGCACTCAAACGCTGCAAAATGCAGCAAGTGCAATTATCCCCTTCCTCCTGCGTTTTTTTAAATATTTCCAAAATTGGAGCGTGGGCGCAGCTGGTCCCGACTGAAGAGCGCTGCAGGAGGAAGGTCGGGTGAGCGCTGGCTGGCTGATAGCTGTTGAGACAAGCTAAGTATAAACCTCCTTACTGCCTGCATCAGCTCTGAAGTTCAGGGGATTGATGGATTCGTTCCCACTTCCCACGTGTTGCCCTGTGTGGAGCCCGGGGAGATGCTGCCACGGCTCTTCCTGGCGTGTGCTGGTGGGTGACTTTAGGAAGCCATCCTTGTTCCCCGTGATATCACGGCGCTTTTTCTCAATGCCTGTTTGTTTGCTCGGTTCTTTTAAAATGCACACAGCCTGCAGGGCTCGGGATTGAAAGCTCACCCACGTGTGATGCAGGAGAGTTACAGGGAGTGAAAGGAAAGTGCAGCATACGGCAAAAATCCCGTGGAGGAGGAAGACAAGAAGCCAGGGGCTGCGAGAAACAGCCTGTGCGTGTGTTTCTTAAACATGTGTTTCTCAAAGACGTGCTGAAAACGTAATGGGAGGAGTGTACGGGCAGTTATCCTGAACAGATTGGTCTGCCCGGAGTTTTTCGGAGGGTTGGCAGTGATGGTGGCCAAAGTGCCTGTCTGCAAACCTCCGCTGGAGGCTGCGTTTTGTGAAATGTCCTTTTGCTCAGAGGACAGGAGCAAAGGTGTGTTTGGGGGCTTTTGGGGTTACAGTGGGTATAGAAAACGATTGTGGATACACTCTGGACCACTGATAATTTAACCTAGGACCCGTTTCCCACGACGACTTCTTGCCTGTGGTTAGAGGGTACATAGGGCTGAAGCATCAGTTGCTGAAAGGATGGGTACAATTATTTTTTAAGGGAGGGAAGACGAGATTCAGATGAATTTGCTGGTGTTTGCTCTGACAGTTGTTTGGCAAAACAATCGTGAAAGCTGTACCCAACCTCAGGAACAGACACAATGCGCTTCTCTCTCCTCCAAACAGAGGCAAGCGGGAAGCGCTGCCCTCCCCACACGCTGCTGGCTGTCCCTGGGAAAGGGCACGGTCCATCCCTCGGGGTGGCAATGCCAAATGATCGCGTCTTGCTGCCTTCATGGTCGGTTCTTTCCTTCTTTCCACTGACTTCCCTGCTGTAATGCAGTGTTTGCTTTGAAGGACAAGGGGAAATGGCTGCAAGTTGCGCCAGGGAAGGTTCAGGTTGGAGATGAGGAGAAAATTCTTCTCGGAAAGGGTGGTCGGGCATTGGAACGGGTTGCCCAGGGAGGGGGGGGAGTCACCATCCCTGAGGGTGTTTAAGGAAAGGTTGGATGTGGTACTTAGGGACATGGTTTAGTGGGTAATAGGTGGTGGGGGGATGGTTGGACTAGATGATCCTTGAGGTCACTTCCAACCTTAATGATTCTATTCTATTCTATTCTGAAGCCGTGCAGGGATGCAGCTGCACCTACATCATTTACCGGTGGGCGTCTGCGCACGATGGGAAATGAAAAGGTGCGATGATGTGTCCGTCCGTACCGCATGGGTTTGGGGTTGCAGGGTGGGTCGTGGTTCCCCATGGGGATTCACCCACGTGCAGCAGTTCCTCTGGGGGGGAGTCAGGGTCTGGCACCCCCGTGGTGGCTTTTAGCAGGTGTGACAAAGGTCCCGTTGCTGCTGAACAAAAGGGGGTGTGGATTTATGGCCTGGAAGCCATCAGCCCAGAAACGCATCTCATGTGTTGCGTACGGTGGGGGGAAGGCCACGGGGAACATGAACGGAGCAGGAGCAAAATGAAGCCTTTAGTCGCCGTTAGGGAATCACATAGATATATTCCCTCTAAATCAATGTTTTTCATTATCTGAAACCAAAAGGGTTTTCTCTTGGTGGAAATGTTGCTCTGTGCTGTTCAATCAGGATTAATTAAACGGCTGAAATGCATTAAATGGTGCTGGAGGAATCTGCTTGGGAACAGTAGCTGCTCAAGTTTTACTGGTCCTCTTACAACCATAAATAAGGATAAATGCCTAATTGCTACTGAAAGCGTCCTGCTGGACCTAATGAGTTGATTAAAAACAGTCCTTCATTGTGGAACTATTTAATTTTATTTAATTTCAACCAGAGATTCCTCTTGCTTGCTGCTCTCCAGCCCCCCATCTGCCTCAGAGAGTTCATGCCCGTGGTCGTTCTGCAGGAGTGGGGTTACAGGCAAGGGATTTGTTTCCATCGTTATTCCGGAAGGTCTCATTTCATTAAGCTGTTGAGAAGGAAATGCATTTCAGCCCCTTCCTGGTGTTATTTGTGTACCCAGGCTCTGCTCAGCATGCCCAGCTTCCCCAGGGCAGGACGAAGGGCAGCGGGGCTGGGGCAGGACATCACGCATCTTGCAGTTTGCAGGGATGTGTTTTGGGGAATTATGACAGAGAGCCAAGTTTTGGCCAAATCGCCCTGAGGAAATCGGGATGCTGGCTTTTGCTGCCTTGGCCCAGAGTGGGTTCTTGCTGATGGCTGCATCTCTGCAGCCAGAGGAGGTATTTTCACATATCATTGGCCCTCCAGCTGTGGAGCTCTGAAGGGGGAGCCCGGAGCTTGGCTGGAGAAGAAGCGGGTGGATTACGTGGCATGTGGTTCATGTTCCGCTCATGAGCAGAGCATGGTCTGGCCACTTTCAGCTGGCAGAGGGAGCCTGCGATAGGCAAACTCCCCCATCCCAGCTCCCCTGGCCATGCCCATCCACGCCAGTGGGAAACTTGTTGGTGCAGAGCAGATGGGAGCTCTGGCTCGCCGGCGGGGGGGGAGCAGGGATGCTCCGGGGCTGGGATGCAAGGATTTGCTAGCACAGCTCTCCACCATCTGCAGCAAGGAGAGATTTCCTCCATCTCAAGGCAGGGAGGAAGAATGTGAGCGTTAAATTGATGTGTGCGTGGAGAAATTGAGATTCAAAGTTTCTTCTATAGGGCTGGGAAGGCTCTGCCAGGCTGGTCCGCAGCCCGCTGTGCTGGCTTGGCGTCCCCGAGGAGCTGTGAGGAGCACAGGCAGTGCCTGCAGAGAAACCCTTCTCTAGACGTACCATCCACAGCGCTCCTGGTGCTGGGGCAGGGCTCCGAAGAGATGGAGAAGGACCGGAAAGAATTTTAAAAGTGGAATTTTTTCCCTTTCACTGCAGGGAATTTTTTCCCTTTAAATTATTGGCCTGCGAGTATCGCCTTTATATAAGGAGAAACTCGAGGGTTTGAAACTTGCTGAAACTTGCAGCAGAGCCGGGCGATGACCTGTAACAGCGTATGGGGCAGGTGCAGTGTCCGTGGCATCCCGTTCACCGCATGGCTGTTCGGACAGTCGAGGAGCATTCGCCTGGTGGGTGCCGTGACAGCACCTCCTGGGAGAGGGTGTCGTGGGGGGCTTGTCCCTGCTGGTGGGTGCACATGGGGCTCCCTGGGACCAGGCTGGGCTCTGCCAGGCCATACAAGCATCCAATACCCCTTGACTCCAGGGGCAGTTCCTTACCTGTTGCACTATCATTTGAAAATCTGGATTTGTTTGGAAAGTATTTGACAATGCAGCAAAATCACCCTCTGCCTTTAAAACAGCACAGAAACCCCACGATGCCAGGATGTGGTCCTCTGCTCATGTGATTTATAATGCAGGACAAGATGATTCCTTCTGGAAACTTCTTTTTCTTCCAAGCTGATTTGTCCTGACTGCTGCACAAGAATAAAGACTGGACCTAATTTTTCTATGGAAAGTAGAAATCCTCTCCAAACCCTCCAGTTCCCATCCTGGTCGCCCAGCCCTCAGCTGGCACTGCTGCCACAGAGTCCCAGCATCTGTATTTTCGACCCCATGGTGGGTGTCTCCATCATCTCTAGGTGTCCGTCCCTTTTTTTACCTTTCTTGCATTTAATTTTTTCCCTCCAGTGCCTGGTCAGAGAGAAGAGGGAGGCTCCAAACTGAGCAGAGTTCAGGTTGCATATCCACCTCTGGATTTCAGATGTTCCCCATGCTGCGCGGATATTTGGTTGGACTTTGCCAAGACGAGCCAGCTCTAGTTTTAAAGTTCCTGTCTCATGTTTTTGTCCAGAGACAAATGTATTTACAGAAGTATCTGATGCATCTGGAGGGAGTTCTGGGCCAAGGTCTGGGATGTATCTCTCAACCCAGCCTAACAGTTTGCGTGAACTGATGTTGCAATAGGTCATGGGGGAAATGGAAAGCACCGACAAGTCTGAAACACACTTCTGAACTCTGGGAAAGGATTTTGGGGGAAAAGGCATCTGCATCTGCCTCACTGCTGCCTTGCTGCAGCTGGAGGAAAGCGGAGCAGGGACGTGGGTTTTGTTGGTGCTTGCGTGCAGGCACAATGCTGGATGGGAAATGCACTTAAGCAGTTAAATTCCTATTTGATGACCTCGCAGTCTTGCAGCTATTTCTGTAGAGATTTTGCTGGTTTGGGTTTTTACTGAACGCTACCGGCCCAGATTTTGGGTTGGCTTTGGGTCCAGCCAGCTCAGAGGCTTCCTGAGCATCCCCAGACTCCACGGCTCTGGCCATCCCATTCGGCAGCTGCAGGTAAGTGGTTGAAGGACTCGTTCTGCTCTTTGGGCAGGAGTCAGATTTTTTCCGTGTTGCACAACGGGGCTGGGAGCTATGAAGAAGAAATGCTAAGTCTGGTAAGAAGAGGTCTCATCTGCCCTTTTGCATGGGTCGTTTTGGGTAGAGACAGTCTCAGATGAAGACATCAGACAGCTTCACGACTCAGCATCCCCAGAGAAGCGTATCTGTGCCCCTACTGCAGCGCGAGCCCTGTGCGCTGGGGAGATGTCCCTGTCCCCGGGCGAGGAGCAGCCCTGACAATGTGGGCTGTGTTCTGCACGGCACTGCCTGTCCCCAGGACCCACCTACACGCGCCGGCACGGCAGCAGATTGTTTCTGACGCGCGGCAAGTCGCACCCACATCTGCCCTGAGACAAAGGGGCCCTGGAAGAGCCTGGCGTTCGCCCTTCTAAAGGCGGGGTGCATTTTGTGTGCGCTCTGTCGTGGGTTTTATCTGCTCTCGGTCGGTGGTGCTGCTCTGCGTGGATGTGCGGTCCCCCGTGCCGTACGGGCTGTGCTCCCTGGCCGGTCCACCAGCGCCGGAGGAGCCCGGGTCCTTCCCACGGAGCTCTGCCCACGGTTTCAGCCGTGTCCCTGCTGCTCTCTTTTGCAGCTCAAAAGTTATCTGCAAATTTATCTCTTTCCTGACGTGCACAGCCTTTACTTTTGCAGTCCCAGTGCGTGTGCTGGTGGGTAGGCTGTACTCTTTTGCATGAGTTAGGTGCGTAGATGCCTCCTGTGTATACTGTATGTATCACTGTCTGGGCTCAGCCCTTTCTGGGTTCCCGTTTAATGCAAAATGCACGTACGTGCAATTACCTCCCAAGCGTCTGTGCCAGGAACCTACTCCTCGGTGTCACAACCATTTCTTTCACGCTTATTAGTACCCAGCCTAAAGGAAACAGCAGATTCTTCGCTTTTCAGGCTCAAAGCAGCACGTAGAGATGCTCACTGTTTAGATGCCTGCTGTCTTGCACCTTCCCTCCCATACTACATCTGTGAACGAAGAGGGCTTTAAAGTATTTTGTGGCGGCGATGTGAAGCATCCGTAAATGAGCATAGTAAGTTAAGGACTATGCTAGATGCGATCGCCTTGCTAAACCTCTGGTTGCAGGATTGGCTGCTTCAGTTTGTAAGTCAGGGCTTGTGCTTAGTAACAGAAAGGCATAAAACCAGCTGATCCATTACTCATTTTAAGCTGTAACTGGAGAAATGAACCGCTTTAAAAAATGAAGGCTACAGATCAAAATGGTATCTTCCCTCAGACAGAAATCTAAAGAAGTAATTTGAAAAGCTTTGTTCAGCATGACCTGATCACAGGGCTGCGGAAGTCCTGGACATGACTTTAATTACTGGCCCAGTCCTATAATTATTCTGTCCTTCAACTATTTTTATTGCAACAGCTGGGTTGGAAAATCCTTAGAACAAGCAAAAAAGATCAAAGCAACACTCCCCTCCAAGCCCCTTCACAACCTACAATCTGTCATCTGGGGGAACTGGGACATGCTGGGACGGCAAGTTCCTGTGGGCTTCAGCCCAAGAGCGAGGACCCGCAGAACCCAGTCGCACCCGAGCAGGGCAGCGAGGAGGGATGGATGAAGAAGCCATTAAGCACATCTTGTTCCCCATAAGGGTAACGAGGAAAAATGTCCTTATAAGTTGCCTTGGGCTGGGTTTGAGCCTGTCCGGGGTTCAGGAGAGCTTCCCGGGCCATGTGTCAGGGCTGTTTATTTTCCATGACATCTGCTCCTTGATGGCTCCTGCAGTTCCCGGAGCCCCCCCAGCAGCCCCGCACTCGCCGGGTTTTGTCTGTCATGCTGGGTCCCCCCTCCCTCCTGCGATTGCTTCATACCGGGCTCGGGAACAGCTGAAGGGGGGGGGTAGCAGCATCCAAAGCTGCAGCCGGATATTTATATTTCATGAAGACGGGCTCTCCTTGCTTGCCAAATGGCCTCTCCGCGCTGCTCCGCTGCCTGGCGACATCCCTCCTCGGCGAAAGCCTGCGCGAGGACCAGGGAGGAGCGGCGCGGAGCACGGCTGGGGATTTTCCACTGTTTGCTGCCCTGGCGTTATTTCTGTTCTTAGCCGAGAGAGCTGTCTGCACGTCTGAGTCCCTTTTTATAACTCAGCCGTGGTGCAACCTCTGGGCCACGGCAGCCTTTCTCGGGGGCTTTGATTGTGCCGATGGGATCACTGATCCTCCTTTTCGCGCTTTTGTAATCTGCATTTATCTACGGGATGGGCTGGGGAGGGAAGCAGCTGGAGAGCGGTTGGAAATGGGCTCACTTAGAGACCGGGAAAGGTCCCGCCGTGCCCTGACTCCTGCTAGAGCCGTGCTGGGTTGGTGACGGGCTCTTGGGTACATGAGGGGTCTCCGGAGCCAGTCCCCCTGCTCTTGGCAGGCTGAACAGGGAGGCAGAGCTCATCCTGGTGCCCCACGGGAGGGAGCGGATGTTTGCTGGGTGTTTCCTGTGCATAAAATACGATCAATGTTATTTTTTAAAACAGTAAATAATTATTTTTGGTTTATCCTACGGGGACTGCTCGCTGCTTTTGTATTTGCTTGCTCTGAGGAAGCTTCCATCAGTCCCAGGGAACAGCATGGTCCTGCTCCTTCCATCCAAGAGGTCTCTCCAGGCTTTGAGCACAAATAACCCCGCAAGGCTGACTTTTCTGCCAGCAAAGCCACCCAGAGGTTGGGAGGACAGTGACCGCGGGCTTGTACCTGGGTCACCAGAGCCTGTAAATTATTTCTGGCACCTCCGTATCTCCGTGCAAATGTTTTTGGATTGGAAACACTCTCTCTCCACAGTTGCCAAAAGGAAGATGACAGAAATGGAGCTGCAACGGCTCGGTGACCGCTGGGTTTGTTTGTTTTGCAGCTGAGGATCCGTCTGCGCGTGCTGCTGGTCTGCTCGCCTCTGGGGACACAACTGAGGTCCTAACGCTGCCCGGGCGTCCAAAATGGTCATGCAAAGACACCACCTCACCTACGCAGGAATAGCATTCGCTCTCTACCTTCATCACCTCGTCAGCACCATCGAAGTCCCTCTGGATTGTAAGTTATGGTTTACCCCTCTAAAAACTCCCGCTGAAATGGTCAAGGAGGGAGAGTGAAGATGTGCATGTCCCAGGCAGGTTTCCTGGTCCAGCCTAAGGTCTTCTTTTCTGATGTTTCTTTGGGGCTGTCTTTCTTTTTAAACAACGTGTCCTTCAGAAAGTCACCTAAATCACTCCCTGATTTAGACAATCTATCCCAAAAGCTGAGCAAAGGACTTGAAACCACACATCAAACTGGGACAGAGCATCGAGCCAAGCTGGTCAGGAAACTGGGTCCTGGCAAGTCTTTAGCCTGCGGATTTCGGTGGAGCATCCCGGGACCCCTGGTGTTCCTACAGAGCACGGGCAGGCTTCGGGATGCTCCTTCACGGAGGACGTGTGCTTGTTGCTCATCTGCTCAGGCAGATGCTGCCACAATCTGACACCCAGGACCCCCAGGACACTGGGGACCTGGGCAGGTCCTGCAGAGCAATGTGACTTTTCTCTCTCTGTTGGGACTTTTCAGTGAATTATGAGGTGGGAGTTAAGTTTTATTCAGAAGAGCTGGGGAATATGAAGTGAGGAGGAAGGGGGATATGGGCTGATGTTTCTGCTGAATGGGCATCTTCAGGCCAGACTTTTTAAAGTGCACTTGAGATGGGGGTTTGTACTGAGAGCTGCTCAGCCACTGTTCTGGAAACCAGTTTCATAATTTCTTTGTGTCCCAGCTTGCTCCTGTAGCGGCTGTTAATAATCATCAGCCTGTCGCTGCAGGGAATCTCTTCCGACAGTGCAATGCACAGAAATCCTCCAGCGAGCAGTGCGTTAGTAGGAAACGCAAAGCTTTTTGCTGGGGTCTAAATTCAGGCTGAAGTTCCAGAGCTGCTCTTGGTAAGAGAAATTTCTACCCTGTGGGTCGTTGCCCTGCGGAGCCCTGAGCGTGCTGGCCGTAACCGTGGTACCTCAGCTGATCCCTGACTCTGGGCAGCAAAACAGGAAGGAAAAAATTGAGGCAGTGGCTTTTGGCTGCAATTTGGAAAGAACTGAAAAGAAAGGGTGAGAAAGCTGTGCTTTGCTGCGTTGCTTGTGCAACCTGAAAGCACGAGGAAGGCATCCCAGTGCGATCGCTTGTCTGTGCAAGGCTCGAGTCTGAGTTCCTGCTCTGCTCCATTCCTGACAACTGTGAATGAAAATATCCGTGGACTCAGCTGGACCACGCACAGGGGATTGCTCCCAGCAATGGGACTTTATTTGATGCACATCAAATTAACATCTATAATATTCCAGAAATGGAGGCAGCCGGCATGGAAGTAGAGGCCAACGCAGTTGGGGAAAACTGAATGCGTCTGCAAACAGCCACATTTTGTCATTTCTCGCGCTCTGCATCCGGAAAGGAGTCATTCTGCTACTTAAATGTAATGTGACCTTAGAAAAGTAGGAGAAATGCTGACAGCTGGTGGAGAAATGCTCAAGGCAGCTTGCAGCAGCTCCCGTTTCTCAGCAGCTCACCGTTTCTCTTGCCGCCTCCTCCTCCTCCCTGCCGCACAGCCCTGAGCTGCACGACGGCATCGTCCCCTCCAGCGCTGGTGGGAAATTGGGATCGTAACTCAGAGCATCCTTTGGTCACCCTTTCCTGAACGGGTCCCTGGCACAACAGATACCTGTAAATAATGTGTGGGGAGGTTGTTGCGCACAGCGGTGCCAAAAGCAGGTGGATGAGGAGCATCTCCCAGCCCCGGGTGAGGGTCAGGGATCCCGCCGATGCCTGTCCCAGCCAGCTCACCCTTCCCAGCTCTTTCGGACACGTGAATCATCAGGTTTATTCTACTTCCATCCTGACCTTCAGAGCCATCAGGGGTTTGCTTTCAGCTCCTCTGTAAGCCACCTGGTGTTGAGGGCTCCCATACCCACCTCTCCTCTGCCAGACCGAGCTGATGAAAGCATCGCCTGCCCTCCAACGGCTGCAGGTCTGACCGGGTGGTGTGTGAACAGCCCCAGCTGCTCCGGCTTTGTGCAGGGGCTGATAAACCTGCAAACCTCAGGCTCTGTGCGTGCAGGAGCTCTATCCCCTGTGCACCACCAGCAGTGTAGGGGAAAGGGACCTGGGGGTCCTGGTGGACAGAGGGATGACCATGAGCCAGCAATGTGCCCTGGTGGCCAGGAAGGCCAATGGCACCCTGGGGTGCATTAGAAGGGCTGTGGTCAGTAGGTCGAGGGAGGTCCTCCTCCCTCTCTATTCTGCCTCAGTGAGGCCGCATCTGGAGTATTGCATCCAGTTCTGGGCCCCTCAGCTCAAGAAGGACAGGGAGCTGCTAGAGAGAGTCCAGCGCAGAGCCACGAAGATGATCAAGGGAGTGGAACATCTCCCTTATGAGGAAAGGCTGAGGGAGCTGGGTCTCTTTAGCTTGGAGAAGAGGAGGCTGAGGGGTGACCTCATCAATGTTTATAAATATGTTAAGGGTGAGTGTCAGGAGGATGGAGCTCTTCTCGGTGTCATTAAGCGATAGGACAAGGGGCAATGGGTTCAAGCTGGAGCACAGGAGGTTCCGGGTTGACATGAGGAAAAACTTTTTCACCGTGAGGGTGACAGAGCCCTGGAACAGGCTGCCCAGAGAGGTTGTGGAGTCTTCTTCTCTGGAGACATTCAAAACCCGACTGGACGTGTTCCTGAGTGATGTGCTCTAGGTGGCCCTGCCTTGGCAGGGGGGGTTGGACTATATGATCTTTCAAGGTCCCTTCCAACCTTTGTGATTCTGCGAAAGTCTTCCCTGTTCCATGGAGATCAGCTCCTTTGCCCAGGTGCTGGGGTGTAGGCTCTGCCTGGTCCCCACGGCAGGAGGGGGCTGGGAAATCCCCCCACTGGCCTCAGGGGGTCGAGATGCTGGTGGGCACCCATCTGCTGACACAGCTTGGGAGTCAGAGACCTCCCCATGGAGGCCTTTTTCTCCCCAGACCTTATGTTTTAAGGGCAGAAGCAGCTCAGGAGAGGGCAGATGTGTGGGCAAAGCCTCAGGGTCCCCTCACAGCAGAGGGAAGAGCCGTCACTCCCCCCGTGCCAGGGGTTGCTGCACTGCTTGCTCATTCTTTTCAGCTTCCCTTCGTGCTTTTTCCCTGCCCCAAGCCTAAAAAGTTTTCTGCTTTGGATAAAATCCTGCCTGCCCCTCTCCTGGGGGCAGGAGATATGTACCTCCCTATATTACAGGCAGCTTCTCTGAGTTTGAGCATCACCTAAAAAATTAGCTAAGGGTTTATCAGGCACGTGTTAGCCTCTGACTCAGGGGGATGGAACTGGGGGGGGCTCAGGGTAAGCCTGGCCACAGGGAAGGCGGGGGTCATTACTAACTCCTGCAGGCAACCTGCAGGACCACGGGGCCACCAATGCCCTCAGGAAAATGGTGCAAATATGCCTGCGCCCACTTTTAGCCCCCAAAAGCCCTGCTGCAGGGGCAGCAGGCAGCTACCAGGACCATTGGGCAGCAGGTTCTTCCACTTGGACAGTGTGCTGATAGATTAGAATGTGCTTGAATCGTAAGATGATTTGTGTGTAGTGTTTGCAAGCCCTACAATAACTACACGTGTTTATGTTTGTGTATGTGATACACACAGGTTTGTTCTTCAACTAACGTTTTTTCTTTTTTTCATCACGCTTGCCCTTTGGAAATAACAGCAAATATTCAGAGTGAATGTAAGTGTTCCCCTCACCTTCTGTGTGTACGTGTCCGTCTCCTCTGCATGGCCGACACAGGGCACGAGGGCTCTGTACCGAGCAGGGGCATGGTGGTGGCTCTTGCTTGGCACACAGCGCACGTGGCAGCGTCGCCACTCCTGCGGCAGAGCTGGCCAGAGTCGGGACAAGCCACTTCTGCACAGCCAGATGTGGCTGGAAGAGGCACGGGAGGTGCTGGACCAGCTTGGGAGGAGTGCTTAGGCTCTGCTGCTTTCCCTGGAGCAGGTCGAGCAACCAGACAGTGTCTTTGCGATGCAAATATTGTTTCTGCAGGGGCTTGTTACTGCTAACGCCGTGTCTCGGAGGAGAGCGGGCTCCTCTGCCTTGCCTGGGCGCGTGTGCAAGCTCAGCTCCACGAGCTAACGCATGCGCAGGATCGCTAGCTCTGCCCTTGTGAACACCAGCGCTGCGCTCCTTTGGGGTAAACCTGGCAGGTTTTGAGCCTCTTTCTTGCCCAGGGAAGTACCTGTAAATGTCCTCCAGTGGCTCTCTGGCTCCCTGTCCCAGCCGCAGCCCCTCTCCTTGAGGTGCACAGCCAGGGTGCCTTTCGGTCTGATTGGAATGACCTGAGGTAGCAGGAAGACGTAACTGTGAAATTTCTTAATGAAATCATGATACCAAGAAACAGGGGCTTCCCGATACCAAAAGGGAGTCTGACCAGTGCCACTGGTCTGAGGGATGTTGAGTAACACACCCCACAAACGCTCATGGTAATTTCTTCAGGTGTTGAAGGGCTTTAAACCACAAATTGCACGTCCAGCCTGGGGAAGAACCTGAAATCCCATCGGGATCTGCTGCAGGATGGCAGAGAGGGGAGATGCACCCTCTTTGCACAACCCTCCTCATGGCTTTTGTTTGCTTTGCAGTGCCTCAGCCCCCCACAATCACCAAGCAGTCCGTGAAGGACTACATCGTTGACCCAAGGGATAACATCTTCATTGAATGTGAAGCCAAAGGGAACCCCGTTCCCACGTAAGTGCATCTTACGCCGAAGCTCTGCTGTTCGTTAGCGCCGGCTCTGGCGGAGCTCCCCTCCGGTCAGGCTGTACTGTTTACACCACCAGCTAAGCCAGCTGTTGGCTTGCCCAGCATGGGTAAGGATCTCACCAGGTTTATATGGTCCGTGGTTACAAAACCAACCCCTGTGCTTGCAGTTTTTCCTGGACACGGAACGGGAAGTTCTTCAACGTGGCGAAGGACCCCAAGGTGTCCATGCGACGGCGGTCGGGGACGTTGGTCATCGACTTCCACAGCGGGGGACGGCCAGAAGACTACGAGGGCGAGTACCAGTGCTTTGCCCGGAACGACTACGGGACTGCTCTCTCCAGCAAAATCCACCTCCAGGTTTCTAGTGAGTGATGGCAGTGGCACAGAGCAAGCAGCTGGCTGCCCCAAGGGGAACAGGGACTATTTGCATCGTGTAGGATTTTGTAGAAGAGGCGTGGAGAATATCCAGTGCTCAAACATCTCAGCCTGCTTCGTCTGTTACCTGTGTTGGGATGTATCCAGTCACAGTAGTGACGGCATGGGGGTCATGCCTGCAGCTAACAGAGAAATACTTGGTATAGATTTGAGGGAATCGTGCACACGTAGAACCGAAGCTGGCATTGAGGCCGCTCCATTGAAACCAGGCCAGGTCCAGCGGGAAGAGACCTGCAAAGTTACTACCCTGCCTTCCTCACACGGTGTCTTTGCTTCTTATGGCAGAGTCTCCCCTGTGGCCCAAGGAGAAGGTGGATGTGATAGAGGTGGATGAAGGCACTCCACTCAGTCTGCAGTGCAACCCACCGCCTGGCCTGCCTTCTCCTGTCATCTTCTGGATGAGCAGCTGTGAGTCGGGGCAACCCCCTTCCCACCTTGACCCCTCTGGGGAGCCCTTCCATAACCCGCGGTGTTTATTTAAAATGTTTAGGGTCATTACTGCTAATTCAGAGCTTGGAGGCACCCACATGTGGCCTGGGTCAGGGGTTTCTCCTCTGCACAGCCACCCGTGGGAGGATCTGACTTGCTCTCAATGTCCATTCTCCCTTGCAGCCATGGAGCCCATCCACCAGGACAAGCGCGTCTCCCAGGGCCAGAACGGCGACCTGTACTTCTCCAACGTCATGCTGCAGGACGCCCAGACCGACTACAGCTGCAACGCGCGCTTCCACTTCACCCACACCATTCAGCAGAAAAACCCCTACACCCTCAAGGTGAAAACCAGTAAGTGTCACGGTGATTGCCCAGGATGGGTCTTCCCTGGCCTCTCTTGGGCAGGGTTTTCCTTTCAGACATCTTGTTTCTGTTCTTGAAAGCACGGAGACTTACCAGGGAGAAGAGTGGCTTTCTCCATTTCGTTTAGGATAGTACAGGAACCTGTTTAATGAGGAGTGACAGTCCTCAGACTGCTAACCTGGCAGGGAGGGGTGACTGGTTTCCCACCAGCATCTCGGAGCTCTGCAGCTTCGTGGGTTGAGGGCTGCAGAGGTAGCTTGGTGCAGGTATCTGAGTGTCTGGAATAAACTGGAAAGCATTTCAACACAGATGGGGCATTCCCCCCATCTTTAGGGAAATGTATAATATCAAGTAATCTTTCCCTAGATTGAAAACTGGAAAGAGCCTCGGTTTGCTCCAGGCTGAGGTTTGCAGGGAGCCCCTGGCTGTGCTGGTGCTGCATGGGGGGAGCGAGCGTGTGTCAGCCTTGCGCAGCTCAGGATTTACCCACTGAGCAGGAGCTGCTCTGTAGCTCCCTGGCTCTGGAACGTGCTGATAGAAGGGCCTGAGCCTTTGGGATCTGTGTATGTACACGCGGGACGTGCTCAGGATGACCAGCCATCACAGCTTCACCTTGGTGAAGAGCATAGAATCATAGAACATCCCGAGCTGGCAGGGCCCCCCAGGGCCACCAGCCCAACCCCTGGCCCCACACAGGCCCAGCCCCATCACAGCAGATGGCTGAGAGCGTTGGCCAGACGCTGCTTGAACTCAGCCCAGCTCGGGGCGGTGACCACTGCCCTGGGGAGCCTGTGCCAGGGCCCCACCACCCTCTGGGGGAAGAACCTTCTCCTGATCCCCACCCTAACCCTCCCCTGGGGCAGCTCCAGGCCGTTCCCTGGGGTTCTGTCGCTGGGCCCCAGAGGGAGGAGATCAGCGCCTGCCCCTTGGCTCCCCCTCGGGAGGAAGCTGGAGGCCCAAAGAGCTCTGCCCTCAGCCTCCTCTTCTCCAGGCTGAACAAGCCCAGGGCCTTCAGCCTCTCCTCATATCATCCTGGAGGACAGGGCAGAGCACATGCGTGGCTCTCTCCGGGCACATGAAGACCGTCTCCATGGGCAGATCCAGCCACCACCAGTCTCTTCTCTAGAAACGAGACTGCTCGAAGGAAGGCGAGTTCCTGACGCTGACGCATTTCATGCCAGCTGGCTGGTGGGGATGCTGGCAGAGGGGACGTGAGCTGGGTGCTGCAGGACATGATGCTTTTGAGTTGATGCATGTCCTGCAGAGCACCAGCATTCTCATGGTGAGGGTGTGCAGAGCACTGGCACGACACAGAAACAGCATCTATGGGCCCCAGTCAACAGACAGGAGCCATCTGTTCCCAGTAAGGTCAGACTGGGAGGAAGGGGTAGCGCTCCTGAATCCCAATGTTAGGAGCTTAATCTGGTCTTGCAGCAGCTGAAATTAGAAGTAACACGAATAAAGTGTTCTGACACCAATGACCTAAAAGCGACGTGAGAAGCAGACGGGCCCTGGTGTGTTTTGCACTTTTATTGTAGCAACTTCTCTGTGCAAAGTGTGAGTAGACAGTCAGCAACATAAATACTACAAACAGGCTCTTTGCTCATGGTGAGGAGTGTGGGGAGGTAATTCATGCTGAATATTCGTTGTCTGTGGCCAAACAATGCCAACGTTTACCTGTTAGGGAAGGGTCGAGCCCTAAATTAATATGAGCTGGAGAAATTCTGGCAAACAAAGATCTGTGGCCATGGGAGCCTCCAAAGGCTTTAGCCTGACGTATTTGTCAAGCTATAGAAAAAACGTGGAAGAAATCCTGGAAGATTTCTGCGCAGACAGACACAAGCTCCCTCTCCTGCTACACTCGGGGGCCACCAGAGCGTTCTGCTCCCACGCTACGTAGAAGTGGCTGCCAGCTACACTGGACCCTCTCTTTAAGTGTTCCTTTGGAAACTTCTGCTGTATTATCAGATGCAAATGCCACCTCTTGAGCTCCCCAGAGGCCCTGGTAATTTAAAGAACCGAGGCTCTAATTTCTCATCCGTTGTGATAGAAAAAATTCTTCATACATACAGTGTTCCAAGGAGATGAGCTGGTATTTGTCTCAAGCTGTTCAACCATCTCAGCCTTCAGCCGTGAGCATCGGCTGTCTTTAAAAGAAGTTTACCAGCTGCTGAACACTCCATGCATGGGATTGCCTTGCTCTTGGATGCAAGAAGAGATAAATGGGAAGGCGTGGGGCAGCGATGCACCCGTGCCCCTCCCTGCAGAGCATTTCTCTGCCGTACCTGGGAGCTCTTGGGCATCTGCTGGGCTCTCTTAACGCCCTGGCGCAGACCCGGCTGGTGATTTAAGGCTCAGGGCATGGCAGCCAGCATAGCCCCTCACATCTCCTGCTGCGCAGACGATCCCGTAACACGGCTGTGCCGTATCCTGGTGGAAACCAGGGTGTTCTCAGACACCGAAACAGTATTTGGGGGGATGGTGTGAGCTGGGAAAGGCAGATCCTCCAGCAGCGGGGGGTCAGGACCGTGCACCCCCCTCCTCCTCGCAGGGCACGGGTGGCAATTAGCTTTCTTCTTCAAGTACAGCGGATGGCTGGCGGTGGTTGTCAATAAACGAGAGCAGCCTGTTATTGAAGAACCGGTATTTTGCATGTGGCACAGTCTACTTTAATTGCCTCGTAATTAAAAGGGACTTTACAGCAGATTATACCTTTAGAGCCTAATTATTATTATTATTTTTATTTGTTCATCTTCACCATGCCTTTCTGCATCATTACACTGCTGCCTAGCTGTGTCCAACCTATGCTTTATGCTGCGGAAAAGGTACCCAGAATATGTTTCCCTCAGAGTTAAGAAACTGAGAGAAAAACCCATTTTCTTCTCCAAATTGAACTGATTTATTTTTTTTTCCTTTTCAAAGATACAAACGCCTTTATGCCGACAAGAAAAACACTTCAAGGGAACGTTCACGATACAATTCTCATACATTTATTTGTCCTCCCATCTCGTAGGAGGAAACCAGTCCCCTTTTCCTCTCCTTTAATGCTGTGTTATGTTGTTTGTCCTGGAAGGCAGCTGTGCTCAGAGTGCTTTTGTGTCCTTGCTGTTGCCTGTCTGCGTTGCTCCTGTGTTTCGGGAAGTTTTGTTGTTTTCTGTCCGCCTGTCCCCCCCCCGCACGCTGTGTGGCACTCGGTACGCTCACGGTCTTTTGTTTATTGCAGAGAAACCCCATAACGAAACGTCTTTACGAAATTACACTGACATGTACAGTGGTGAGTCAACGCTGGCTTCTGGGGACCTTCACGATTTAACCCCCCTCTGCCTAACCCGACTGATCTCCCGCGCTAACCGGGCAGCGAGCCGCCGCGTTCGCAGCATCGTCTGCCCTTCGCCTGCGCCCACGCACCCCTCTGCGTGCCCCCGTCCCCCTTCGTGGGTTAACTTCGCAAAAACGGGCGGGACGAAACGAGCCGAAACAGCGATAAAATCCCCTCAAAGTTTTGAAGTCTTAAAATTATTGAGTTTTAAGCTAATTAACTGGATATGCGGAGCTCAGCTTGAGAGGCATCTGGATTAATAGGATCTGGCCCACATGAAAACGTCTGGGTGGCTGAGCGGGTCCAGCTTGTTTCCTTGCTGAAGAGGTGGCTTGTCCTCAGCAAAGGCTCATGATTTAAAGATAAGACCCACCATCCCTCTTCTCTCTGTCTCCAGAAAGAGCATCTATTGTATTTGTGGCTAAACAGTGACTGGCAGAAAAAAGAAAGCGGGGAAAAAAAGAAAAAGAGGAGTATTTGGGTTTCTCAAACGCTGGGTGCTTTGTTTCTTTGTGGTGAGGTTGTACTTGTGTTGGATGCTTTTGTGAGGCTCTTGCCCTTTGTCTGGGCAGGGAGATTACCTCCGGAGCCTGCGTTTGCTGGGAGAAGCCCATCCCAAACTCATAAATTATGCTTCAGACACAAAACTGCGTGGCTCCCTGGGGCACGATCGCTGCCCTGAGAATGGATTGGAAGTGTCACGGACGTGATGGGATAATGTGGGCAGAGCTGGGCAGCAGCAGGGGTTTGTGAGGGAGCAGGGAGATGGGGCTGTTCACGGGTGATGCTGACAGCGCAGGCACTACTATGCCTCGCCAAAGACCACCACGGAGTCTGAGGGCCCCAAGGCCAGGCACTGTTGTGGGCAGGGTTTGTTTTCTGCCCCTCTTTGCTGCTCACAGAGACCAGAGTTGTGTGGCAGTGGGATGGGGACAACCCCAGCCATGCCCCGTGCTGCTCCCCAGCCGTGCCCTACAGCGAGATCCTGCTCAGCCGTTGTCTCCTCCTCTTCCACCCAGAGTCACGGGTTTCTTTGTGCCCTGCACAATCCAGGGTACGCTTCCTTCTTCTGCGGGGACTTTTGGGGACAAGGAGTGCTTTTGCCAGCTAGGAGCAGAGAGAGTTGGAGCGTGAGGAGGATGTGCCAGGCGAGGGCACTGAGCTCGGTGTCTCCGTCGAGAGCCCTCCCGTGCCGGTGGGCAGCCCAGGCATCCCTTCCCCGCCAAATACTGGGGTGTTCCCACTGCATCTCACTAGCAGCCAGGAGCAGGAGGTTTCTGAGGATGATGGGGAAGACTCAGCAGAGGAACCAGCCGTGGAGGAAGCGCTGGTGGCAGCAAACGGGCTGCGTGCGCAGCCCTCGCTGGTTCGGGAGGGAAAGTCACCACAGTGGTCGTGGGCTTCTCGATCTCCCGCTGCACATCTTTGTTCAGGGAAAAGGGATGCTTAATTGTCACTTTGATAGGAAAATGAGATCTTATCTGTGCAGTCTCATAGATTTCTCCAGATTTCATAGGACAAACTGCCTGCTGTTCGCACTCTGGGGGCTATTTGCGCTTAATGTCCCCTGGAACACGTTATGGGTCGGGTGGATTTGCACTCCTGTGCAAATCTGAGCTCCAACCCAGCAATTTCTTAATACTTAATGAACCAGTGAACAAATTCTTACCCTCAGCCCTTTTTCTTTTGGCTACCCCCATGTTTGTCCCTGGAATGACCTGTCGGGGCTGCACTGGCCACTGGAACCAGCTGCAGCAAAGCAAGAAGGCTTAGGGGTGGGGAGCGGGTAAGGAGAACATCAGCTTCCCAAGTATTTTAGGTGTTTGGGAGGTTTGGGGCTCTGGGATCATGTACCTTGGGCTGCTGGGCCCTACGGCACGGGCTCCACTCCAGGGGAAGCTGGATGGGGACGGGTTGCATGGGCTTGGGGTGCGCAGCAAAGCAGCGGGGGGCTGTGAGTCCCCTTCCCTGCCAGTGTGCGATGGATGTGCCTGAGCTCACCTCGGGGACGTGGGACCTGCTGGCGTGGACGTGGGGCATGAGTGGGTCATGGGACGCTTGTCCCAAGCTGCACCCGAGGGCCAGGCTAATCGTGGGAGACGCGACCGAGTCCTCCCCACGGCTTTTAGAGGGTGCGATAATTTTCTTGCTACAAAGCTTAATTGTCCAGGCAAACAGTCTGCAAGTGGGAAGGAAAAATTATCTAAACAGATTAATTGACTATTTTATTAGCAGGAATTTCTCACCTTTTTTTAAAATGGAAATTAAAGTCTGGTTTTTGTTCATTTTTTAACTTTTTTTTTCTTTTGGCAAACCTGTGGGATGTTTTAAAGCTGGCTAGCTGTGCAGGAGGCGAACAGACGGGATGCGTCTGGATGTGCTTATTCCTATTACCACCTTTCAGCAGACACGCAAGTCGATGTACAATTTTTAAATGCCGACAGGTCAGCGCTGTGGGGAGGGGACACTTGGCTGCTCCGGGGTAAGAAGTGGCTGTTTCTGGGATCCCCTGTTCAAAGCTGAACGGGTCCAGTTTCATAGAGGCAGGGACCACAGCAGCAATGTATTGGAAGCAGAGTCTATTTTGGGGCAGAAATAAATAGCCATGGGATTTATTTTTCCAGTTCTGTTCCATCTAAACAGATGAGTGAGACGTTGCTATTTGTCTGACAGCTTCCAGCCGCAGCTGCTGCAAGTTCAGAGCTGGAGCAGTACCTCTGCTGGAGAGAATTTCTGGCTGCTCCCTATTATAAAGAGCAAAATATTTATCTGTAGTGCTGTACTAAGGCAAAGAGCTTATCAGCTCTGCAGTGTTGTTGTTAGGTTTATTGAACAAGCGGATAGGATACTAATTTATCTCCCTTATTTTTAATTTTCATCATTAATATATGGCTCGTAAAATTCGGCTTGCACTGCTGCTTATCTCTTCTAGTTACGCCCCGGGCTCCTGAGCAAACAGGTTCATTGTGGGAGTAAAATGTCCAGCCTGTTCAAACAGGCTGCAGACTGTTGGCTAATAAAAGCCAATATTGGCTTATAAAATAATATCCCACTCTCCAAAACACGTGAGAAGAGAGAAGTTCACGAGTCTGGCCGGAGGTATGGGAGCTGGTGATAAATCCTGGCTTTAAATCCAGCCGCTGGCTCTGTCGTCCCCCGCGGAGCCTCGGCGTGGGCTGGCGGGTTTGAACCAGGAACGAGACCCTCTCCAGAAGCGGGCAAGCAACCAGCAGCGTGTGCCTGCCCAGAGAACTGGCCCTTCAGGATAAGGCCAAGATTTGCCTGCCCTGGTAATCCATTAATCAAATAATTGACTAACGCCCTGACGAGCACGTGTGGATCGTTAACCTGTGGGTGCGTGGGAGCGGTGGGGTGCGTGTGTGTGGCCGTGCTCCGGCACGCTTTAACTCCTGGGCTTGGTTGTTTTGTTTTTATCTTGTGAGCCTGGTCCCAGCCTTTCTCTGAGGCAGGCTGGTGGGAACTCCATGAACAGCCCCTGCCCTCTTCCCTCTCCTTCTTCCCAGTCCTTTGTCCCTGCCAGAGCTCAGGGGGAGGCTTCCCAAATAGATGCGGGCAGCCCCAAAAGCCCCGCGGCGCTGGGCGCGCCAGGCTGCCTCCTGCTCGCTGAGCCAACGAAGCTTTTGGGGCAGCAGGAGAGGGCTTGGTCTGCGCCCCAAGATCCTGCTCCTGCACTGGGGTGGGCTCTCCCCACAGACTGCTTCGGTATTTGTAGTGACCCTGTGCCAACCCTGGCCATTCTGTCCCCTCTCCTAATCTCATAACCTCCATCTCCGCTACTGCTGCTTTCAAGCCCATCTCATCCTGTTTTGTCCTCACTGATCTAGAGCTAGTTTAATAATTCCACTTATTAATGGAATTTATTCCATTAATAATGTATATTTTTCCCCTACAGAGAGACTTCTGCTGTGTGTATCCGTAGAGAGTTGTCTTGTGTCTTCCCCTGGTTTTCCCCTGTTAAACTTTCCTGTCCCATCCTGAAATCTCTCATTTTGGTCGCTAAGTTGTTCCTTTCCAAAGGACACCATCCTTCCAGGCCTCGCAGCTCCCAGTAAGGGTAGGAAACCTGCTTGGTGCTGTCAGAGCCTCAAACAGCGCTGGGATCCTCCGTATTTCGGAGCAATATGTGGCAAAGCAGCTCAGTTGTCTGAGTAAACCATTCCTGTGCCCATTTGTTCCTTTTGTCCTTCATTACGTGTTCTGTCCATCAGTATTTCCAAGTCTCATCTGATTTCAGCCCATTTCTTTGTGCTAGAGGCAGGGGTGGGCCGGAAAGGTGCTGCCCTGGCGGGAGGTGGTGGTTCAGGTGCTTTCCTGAGGCACCATCCCCACGGCTCAGCTCCCTCTGCCCATCCTCTGCTGCCTCGTTACCTCCCTGCCGGCCAAGCATCCTCTCTACCTTTTTCTCTTTTTTTTTTTTTTTTTCACTTTAAAAATCACCTTGAGTCCTCTGCTTTCCAGGTTCATTGCTGGGTGAGTTCAGTATCCCAGGCTTGACTGGGAACGTGACAGCATCCCCCCGAAAGCACCGTGTATTTCTGGCCCTGTATGTGCCCTCCCTGTTGCTGCGGCAAAGGAGAGTTTAAAAGCACTTTGTTTTGTTTGTTTGCTTTTTCTCTCCTGCTGATTTCAGCCCGAGGGATTACGGAAACAACTCCCAGCTTCATGTACCCCTACGGGACCTCAAGCAGTCAGATGGTGCTCAGAGGGGTGGACCTCTTGCTGGAGTGCATTGCTTCAGGAGTGTACGTACCGCTTCCCGGCTGGTGGATGGGGGAGAGGGTGGTCCCCGCTGGGGTGGCCTGGGACCGGGATGCTCAATCGCCAGTGGAAATACCTCTGGTTAGGAAAAGGGATCGTTCCCTTCCTTTTAACTGCTATTAACAGTACTCTCATAACCTACTTGAAGGATAAGAGCATGGAGCGAGGCGGAGAGCTGAGTTTTGCAGCACTGTTCAGAGAAGCAGGTGTATTCGGATAATTCCCCACTGCTTTGTCCTTGTAGCTGTTTGCAAATCTCCTGGGTGCTCCTCAGCACGCTGTATAAACTGCGGCTGAGGACATTTGTGGTCCACGTGCCTGCAGAAGCGTCCTGGGCTCGGGGTCAGGCTCTGGCAGCACTCCCAGGGTTTGGTGCCTGCACACGCTGCCAGACCGGCGCTCTGCATCCCCAAGCACGAGGCGTGAGATGGACCCCGCTCTGGATCAGCTGGTGGTGCTCAGGGTCCTGCCGCAGTGGCTGTGGTAGGAAGGAGGGTGGCCCAGCAGTTGGATCAGTCCTTCTCCCTGGGTGTGAGTGGTTCCGAGTGCGGGGTTATCAACTCTTTTCTTAGGAGTCATTTTCTTGTCTCGCAAAAGCATTTATCTCCTCCCCTCTCCTCAGACCAGCACCAGACATCATGTGGTACAAGAAAGGAGGAGAGCTCCCAGCGGGCAAAACCAAGCTGGAAAACTTTAACAAGGCTCTTCGTATCTCCAATGTCTCCGAGGAAGACTCTGGGGAGTATTTCTGCTTGGCATCAAACAAGATGGGCAGCATCCGCCACACGATCTCGGTGAGAGTGAAGGGTACGTCATCTTTACCTTGCCATCTTTTTTACCTTCACAACCAGAAGCTGAGGGGGTGTGCATGGGAGGGGATGCTCTGGTGTGTGGAAAGGAGGAGCAGAAGCTTTCTGCAGGGGTCATCTCAGTACTGTATCCAGCCACGCTTGCTTCTTGTCCAGACTGACCTAAAAGCAGCGTGAGATGCGATCTCAGCTGGTGTCACTTGGCAGAGCTTCACTGATACAAATGGTTGCGGTTTTGTGCAAAATAGGAGGATCGTGACCAAAGAGCAGGGGGTGAACAGGACTCTCCAGTCTCACCGCACCCAAGAAAGCCCACTCGAGAGGACAGTGCTTTCGTGTCTTAAGACAGGGAGGGGATTTTGGATGAGGTAGTACTGCTGTGTTTGTAACTGGTGCACTGGTGTATTTTAAAGCTGCTCCATACTGGTTGGACGAACCCCAAAACCTCATTCTGGCCCCTGGCGAGGATGGCAGGCTGGTGTGTCGAGCCAACGGGAACCCCAAGCCTGCGATACAGTGGCTGGTGAACGGCGAGCCTATAGAAGGTGAGAGAGAAAGAATCTGGGCCTCCTTTACAAAAAGCTGAGCCAAGGGATCTCGTGGCTGGCCACGAGAGCCAGAGCTGCTGTCGGGGTGCCAGGCACCCCACTGAGTGTCGTGCATGGGCTCTGGCATCGCAGCACATAAACCACCTGCTCGTCTGAGGTGAGGCCAGTTGAACCGTGTCTTTGTAAGCCGGGCAGGTCACGTACATCGTCTGGTTTTTTAGATAGAAAGATGCGTAATGATACTGAGCGTCTTGTGAATTTTAATTTAAAATTTAATTTAAAGAGTGCTCTCTGTTTTCAAGCTTCTCCCCCCAACCCGAGCCGAGAGGTGGCTGGAGACACCATTGTATTTCGAGATACTCAGATCGGCAGCAGTGCCGTGTACCAATGCAACGCGTCCAACGAGCACGGCTACCTCCTCGCCAATGCCTTTGTCAGCGTCCTGGGTAAGTACTTACGGAAGATGAACACCCTATACTCAAGTTTTCCCTGCAGAAGTTCTCTATTTCCTTTCCTCTTTGTTGTTAGCTACTCTGAGACCAATGTACCTTTGTACATGACCTCTGCAACTGGGCTTGGGGGCAGAATTCCATTGTCATGGATCTGCAAAGCCAGGCAAGGGTGAGCAAGTCCTGTTGGCGCTCAGATGTAAGCTGATTCATGGAGCGAGGCTAGAAAGGGAAGGAGAGACAAGGGGGAATGAACAGAGAAGCTCTTCAAGGTGCCAACGAGGAAAAGTGAACAAAAAGGAAGGGAGGGCGGATGCAAAGACTGGAAAGGGAGCAGCAGCCCAGAAACTGGCTTCTTTTCTATCTCAACGGCTGTGATTTTTGCTGTTTGCAGATGTACCTCCACGGATACTGGCCCCCCGCAATCAGCTCATCAAGGTCATTCAAAACAACAGGACCCGGCTCGACTGCCCCTTCTTTGGCTCACCGATCCCCACCCTCAGATGGTAAGAGCTGCAGCATGTCCCCTGCCAGTCCGGAGGGGTGGGAAGGGGAGGTTTCCTGCTCTTTCTTCCCTTACAATAGCACTTTGTGGTGTTGTGAGGTTTAAGAACGGCCAGGGGAACACGCTGGATGGAGGAAACTACAAGGCGCATGAGAACGGGAGCTTGGAGATGAACATGGCTCGGAAGGAGGACCAGGGCATCTACACTTGTGTTGCTACCAACATCCTGGGTAAAGCAGAGGCCCAGGTTCGTCTGGAGGTCAAAGGTAGGGGCACCGAGGGCTCTGGGTCAAAGGGGTCTCTTGGATCATTTGAAACTTGCAGCAGAAATAATAATTTATGTTAAGGGAGGGTTGGTTGTGCGCTCCAGCAGTCTGTCAGCAGGACAGGCACTATGTAATTTGGAGATGGAATCCAGAAAATGATAGATTCCCTTTTAATGTCGAAAAAACCCAAAGTCTGAGGATATATTGAAGCTATAGATGGGCTCGGTGTAGGTATTGAGCTGTGAGAGGCCACAAGCAACACAGAAAGAAATACAAAGTGTACATCAGGGTTAACTGAAGGTGATAAAACATTGTCGGAATCAAGCTTCCATCAGGGCTTCCCCTGTTCAGCAAAACTGACTGCTGACTCAGAAAACTGGGTTTGTTTTCAAAGGGTCAGCATGAATTAATGGCTTGTTAAATTAATTTATTTGCAAGCGTTTGTATCAGAGAGAGTTCACTGTAGCAAGCTGGACAAACACTTGACGTGCATGCTTGTCCTTTCCGCTCTTCGTTGAGTTCCTGAGCTGAGACCCAACAGTTTGGTGCCAAACACTTTCTTTTTGACTTCCAGACCCAACCAGGATTGTGAGAGGACCAGAAGATCAGGTGGTGAAGAGGGGCTCCATGCCTCGCCTCCACTGCCGTATAAAGCACGACCCTACGCTGAAACTCACAGTCACCTGGCTGAAAGATGATGCACCCCTGTACATCGGAAACAGGTCTGTGTTTAGCAGTTTTATGGGTCTGCTCTCCCGGGATTGTTGGACTTTCTACAGAACATTTCAGGAGTCACCAGCATCTTGGCAACGACTGCAGTTCTTGATACTTTTGATGTTGTTAGCTCCTTCCAACAGACACTGCCTCTGCCTAGCAATGAAAATTGACTTACCAGTAAATCAGGACTTTGATTATAGGTTTTATTTACAGATATTTCAGGACATCTTGATAAAATGGGTGGGTTTAATAACAAGCTGCTTCATAATTAATGTTTATCTGCTGTGAGTGGTGGAGGTGTAATATCCTTTCCTTAGCCTGCCTCCCTTCTTGGAAAGTGAGGTCTGATCAGGGGACACAAGCCAGTCAGAGTTCACACTGTTTTCCTAAAAGTGTGATGATTCCAGATGTATACCAGAGCACATTCGCTGATTCCATAGGAAATGAGGTTTCCCAGAACAACTCAACACATCCTTAGCTGATAAAATCTCCCGACCAGAGATGCAATCCTGTTCCATTTGGGCTTTTTAAACTGTTCTCCAACAGAACACACAGGCTTCAATCCTGCTGCCTAACGTGCTCAGGCAGTTATGCAATTACCATTCTCATCCCTTTAAGGATGAAGAAAGAAGATGATGGTCTGACAATATATGGTGTGGCTGAAAAGGACCAAGGGGATTACACCTGCGTCGCGAGCACGGAGCTGGACAAGGACTCGGCGAAAGCGTACCTCACCGTACTAGGTAAAGCTGTCCTCCCCGTGTGCCAACACAGAGCAAAGTGCTTTATTTTTAATGCAACAGACTGACTTCAAGGTCAGACTGAAAGGGTGAGCTGTGAGCACAGAACTGTCCTCGGAAGCAGAGATGCTCAGGGAGATGCTGGCAGAGCATTTGTTCCGTTGCTGCAGGACTCAGCAAGGACGTGCTGCCTCATCTCAGGCCCAGACAATGGCACTGAATCTGAGTCAAAGGAAACTTGCATTTGAGACAAAAAAAAAAAAAGAGTAGTTATTACATACACCTAAAGATATCCAAATGTGGAAGCTCTGTGAGAACAGTCCTAAATTTGCAAGTGAATTTAACTGAACTAGTCAGGGTGCTGAGCAACACTGGAAACCGGGGGTGAGCCGCTCCTAGCCTGGCAGGACCCCTTTCCAACATAAACAGCAAACCCGGGCCCATCCCCACACCCATTTATGCACAGTGTGAGACCTGCTCACAAAACACAGATTTATCAGCCCCTTGGCCACCTCGGATCTTGCTGACGTGCTGCGTTCACGGGAGGGCCCCATCCTGCCAGCGCCGCTGGCAAAGACCCGCGAATGCTTTACAAAATCGGGGGCAATATGAATCCCGTATCCCTGATAATTTCACTGGGCTTGATTTACTTCCCTTCCTTTTCCCCTAATAGCTCATTAACGCTATAGCAGGCTGATGTTCCCCCCTTGCTGTGTACTAGAAATATGAACAACGATGTGCAGAGCGTGCCTGGAGGTCTCTGGAGGAAGGATGTACCTACTCTGGTCCCCAGGCAGGATCGGATCCTTCGGAAATCTGTAACTGTGTGTTTATATTTGCCAGGTGCTCCTTTGGCCACCCAAGCTTAATGACTAAACTAACACCGTTAACAACCAATGTCTTACCTTGCAGCCATCCCTGCTAACCGTTTGAGAGACTTACCAAAAGGTAATCATCACTAATTCATTGGGTTGATTTTATTTTGGGAATTGATTTTGTTTTGCCTTGCCAATAACGCCAACAGAAAATCTAGGTGTAGCGGCTGAAAATGCTGGGAGCTCAGGCTTCCAAGTCCTGTCCAAGTTGTCCTTGCAAAGCCATCCAGGTGCCCGCAGGTAGGAAGGTCCCGTGCTGCATCATTTTGTGTCCCACAGGGCCAATTTCTGAGTGGAAGAATCACTTTACCCATACTTGGAAAATGGTGAGCCCTGATGGGAAGAAAAAAAAAAAATCACATTGAATCCCTTGACCATTGCCTGGGGAGAAGTTATTACTGGTACTGTTATTACATGAGCTGGCTCTGTGCGACCATGTGGGTTGTGAGCAGATAAAGAAAGCAGAATTGTGCCCAGAGCATTTCTGGCAGGTATTTTCGCTGAGGCTTTGTGTCTTTTCTATTCTGTTTGTTTGCGTTTGGTTTTTGGACAGCTGCGTGTAGTTTGTTGTAAGATCGTATATCCCCCTGCTAAGCCCCACCAGATAACATCACTTGAACCAGGAGCAGCTGGGGTTTCAAGGCAAGGCACAACTAGTACAGGAGCACGTTTGTATTGAAAAACTTGCACTGGTCCACCAAGAGCTGCAGGACATGAATCGTGCCACAGAGCATGTGTCCTCCCACGGGTCTGGGCTAAGATGGCCAGGGCTTCCCCGCCCGGGAGAAGTGATGGGAACTGGGACTCCCAGCTCCTGGGACAATCCCAGCCTCATTTGTCTCGTTACTCGGCCAACAGAACGACCCGACCGGCCCCGTGACTTGGAGCTGACAGACCTGGCCGAGAGGAGCGTGCGGCTGACGTGGATTCCTGGCGATGACAATAACAGCCCCATCACAGGTCAGCCGCCGGACCCTCGTGCCCCGTATGCCTCCCACCTTCTTCCGCACCACAGAGGGAAAACTTCCCTTGTGCACCAAGCCATTAACCTGACCTCTCCCTCCTTTCCCCCAGACTACATCGTCCAGTTTGAGGAGGACCGCTTCCAACCTGGCATGTGGCATAACCACTCCAGGTACCCCGGGAGCGTCAACTCAGCCGTCCTGAGCCTCTCTCCTTACGTCAACTACCAGTTTCGGGTGATTGCAGTGAACGATGTGGGCAGCAGCCTGCCCAGCATGCCCTCCGAACGATACCAGACCAACGGGGCACGTGAGTACCGTCCGCCTGGTCCCTCTTGCCGCGGTGACTTGACGTTGTTCGTAGTATCTGGCCACCACTCTCTGTGTAGACTCTTCCCCCGTGGTGTATGATCACAGCTCCTATAACAGAAACAGATTTACATGGGTGAGGGAATGAGCTGGTTCATGCACGTCCTGGGCTGTAATTTTATATATCACATCCTCAAACCTATGACCGATATTCTGCAGAGCAGCAAAACTCAAACGGAAAGAGTTATGCGAAGGTCGCTCCAGCAGAATCTGTTGAAGGAAAGCCTGGCTTCACCTTACAGAGAAACTTTCCAAAGAAAGTCTTTCATCCTGTCTGACCACAGGAAGCTCAGAAGTCTCTTGGAAAATTAGACTCAAGTGTAAACTGGCCACAAGCAAAAGGCATTTTGTTCCAAAATTGCTAATTCACTGTCCACTGCTAGAGCTGGCCAGGAGCCCAGATCGATGCAGGAGTAGAGTGCTCCAGTCCACGACCAAGACTCGGGTGTTCAGTTTGTGTGCCCGGTGCTTTGTATGTTGTAGAGTACTTGGGAAAATTCATACGAGGAATTCACGAGAAGCTTAGTAGTTTTGCTGCATTTCTTAATTTAACCATTGCAGAGATGCTTCTGCAATATCTACTGGCATCTAGTGTTGGCTTTTGACATTACTCCTCTTGTTT
This sequence comes from Psophia crepitans, assembly GCA_013399095.1. Lineage (NCBI taxonomy): Eukaryota > Metazoa > Chordata > Aves > Gruiformes > Psophiidae > Psophia > Psophia crepitans. The sequence continues at coordinate 205,218 of VWZZ01002509.1, forward strand.
CGGATTTCAAAGAGTCAGACTCGGCTCCTGGGGTTGCTTCACAATGGCTGTCTTTCAAAGATTTAGGACGTTTGGGGGAAAAAAAAGAGACTCCTAAATAAATGGCCTGGTTTTCAAGAGTGCTGAGTCTCTCATGTTCCATTAACCTGAATGGGAACTTCTGGAAAAATCAGGCCATTAACTTCTGTCTTGGAAGTACTTTTGGCTTCCTCAGTAAAGGAGTTTTAACCACTCAAATGGTCATTTTTCAACATTATAAACTGCCTTTTTTTTTCTTTTCTTTTTTTTTTCTTTTTTTCGCAATGTGAATTCCAGGTCCTGAAATTAATCCAACAGGAGTTCAAGGTGCAGGGACCCAAAAAAACAACATGGAGATAACCTGGACGGTGAGTTCTTCTTTGATGCTTGACAGCCCCCCAGCATCTTACCATTATGGTCACAGATGTTAAGATACAGAGCGCTCAGCATCTCTAGCGTGTGATGCACCACACAGAATACCTTGATGATGATAAAAGGAAATCAAAAGCAGAAGGTGCATCTACAAGAGAGGCCATTGTTAGTGCCTGGAAGAAGGTTTGTGATAAAAAACAATAATTTGCAACTATGTAAGCCAAACAAAAGATGCTGGATCACAGATACAGGTTAGGGAGGATGCTCAGAGAGTTGGGCTCCTTAAGCCGTAGGTAGGGCTTACGGACCAGCTCTTGCTTTTCTTCATGGACCAGCAGGTGTCATCCACAAATAAGCCAGCATCTGTGAGGACAGAAACTGTGGTGGGTGCATAGACTGGAATAGAAGGATATGGTTCCTGGTCCTGCCTTGGGTCTGGAGGGCAAGGACTAGGCATGTCCCTCTGGGAACAAAAGTATTGACCTCCTTTGAGATTCGCTGATGGAGCATGAAATAAGAACCAGGTGCTGAACAGAACTTTTTGGAGCTCCAAGGCAGGAAAATACAGTTGCTCTTTCTCCCTCTCACTTTCTTTTTCTGTTTTGGTCCATTAAGCCTCTGAATGCAACTCAAGCTTATGGGCCCAACCTCAGGTACATCGTGAGATGGAGGCGAAGGGACCCCCGGGGCAGCTGGTACAATGAGACAGTGAAGACACCGAGGCATGTCGTGTGGAACACCCCCATCTACGTACCCTACGAGATCAAAGTGCAGGCAGAGAATGACTTTGGTAGAGCACCGGAGCCTGACACCGTCATCGGCTATTCCGGGGAAGATTGTGAGTATTTTCTCAACCAGAGATTGTAAGTGTTTCAGAAGGGCAGGATCCCACCCGAGGTCAGTGCGGTGGCACCTGTGCCCAGGACATGTTCACTGCGTTGCTTGATTTGGCACAAAAATTCAGTCCCAGGCATTGGAAGCAAGAGGCTTGGCCATTAGATTCTGTTCTGGGCTCTGCCTGCAGCTGCCTGCATGATCCACGTCACTCAGCCTCTCCCTTGCTCTCCGTAAGGCCCAGATAACGCTCTGAGTGTGGAAGGCAGTAAGATTTCATTTAAGATGAGCTCTGGCCGTATTCCAATAAACCACATTAAATTTTTTTGCCCCTGACTCCTGTGGAGCACTGCGTTCATCTCAGCTGAGGGGTGGTACGGACGGCCAAAAGGGCCTTGGCTCATCCTGGGCTGAATTCTTGTGCCTCTCTGATATGGCCCTAGCTTGGGCTCCTGTTTGCAACACACCATTGGCTCAGCTTATCTTTCTTTAAAACTCTCCAGCTGGTCAGGCAGAACTTGTTTAACTCTTTTCGCCTTCTTTCTGGGCTACGGGTATCACCTTCTGTGCCTGGAGCATCAAGACCCTGAACTACGATTATCCTTCTCCTGCCAGGATAACGTGGTTTGCTGCCAACAGCTTTATTTTTAAAGAAATATCTCTAGATTCCTCTCATTGCAGCATCAGTGGGGGTCCCTGCCTGCGTGACTTTGGGATTCCCGATAAGTAAGGTAGATAAGCTTGCTAATCATCCAGGACTCTAGGCTTGAAGTCAAGGGGACACAAACAGGGCACAGCAATTTCCAGAAAATAGGAAGAAAAAGTAGGAAGAAATCCTTCCCTGGGAGGGTGCTGAGGCCATGGCACAGGGTGCCCCGAGAAGCTGTGGCTGCCCCTGGCTCCCTGGCAGTGCCCAAGGCCAGGTTGGATGGGGCTTTGGGCAGCCTGGGCTGGTGGGGGGTGTCCCTGCCCATGGAATGGAATGGAACCAGATGATCTTCGAGGTCTCTTCCAACCCAAACCATTCTGTGGTTCCACGAAAATCTGCAGTCCTGGTGCTGAGATAGCACAGCACATTCTCCAAATGGGCATCTTCTCCTGGAGGAAACGGGGAAACGGGAAGGAAAATGGGCAGAAATGGTGGGAGTCAGGGTGGGAGCTGAGCACTGGAAGCAAAGCTGGACCCAGCTGAGAGGCTGCTACCAGAAAAGCTCCGCAAGCACCCGACTGCACCGTCGCCTCTGCATTCCCCATCTGTGCACTGCCGGGGGTTTTGTTCTAGTTTCACTTGAAAAACGTGTGCGATAGCTTTGAGTTTTGGGAGGATCTCAATGAACCTGCACACGTGCGCTTCGTGTGGAGGTAAAAAGGGAGACCAAAGCGCCCGTCTCACACCCCAGACACAGATGTGTTCCTGTGTCCCGGGGGGTGGGACAAGTTAAAAAAAAAACCAACACACAAACAAAACCAAACAAAAAAAATAGTCCCTTCCCTGTCACCTCTGAATGGCTTCACAAATAACTCCAGGTTTCTACATAGGAGCAGGTGACCTGTAAAGAGGAGGTAAAAAACCCAACCGGGTCAACAGCAGGTTCTGGCCAAATTCAGATTAATGGATGTGGAAAGAATAGGTAGTTTTGGAATTCTTGAGTCTAAGAGTGGCCAGCCAGGAGGAGGGGGCTGGATTTGCTGGTCCCCTTCACTCGGAGAGGGAGGTAGGTGAGAGCCCTTCCTTCCTAACACGATGTCTTGCAGCAGCGCGTAGGAAGCCCTGCTGGTAACTGGATCATGAATGTTCCTGTGCTGGCTGAGTGAAATAGGAGGGGGGGGTGTCCCTCTTTCCTGTGGAAGCACTGCTAGAAAAACAACAGTCAGCTTTTAAAGCGTGCATATCTCAGGGAGAAAGCGAGGGGGACGGAGGTAAGCGATGTTATTCTGCGTATCCGCAGGGTTGTGGGGTCTGCTCACCCCAAACAAGGGCAGCCAGGAAGCCCAGAGTTGACCTGTTGCTCCTGTTTTGTGTCATCCAGTTTAGAAATCCTCAGAAACTGAATTTAAGGAGGGAGGAAAGGAGATGATTATCCCCATGAAAATGCCAGCAGATGGCAGAGCTGGTGCGTGGGGCCGCTGCTCGCCCGGCTTGCAGCAAACTCACAATGCTGGGATAGGAAAACCATGGCAAGGGCGGGGGGTGAGGGGGGGTAAGAGGGGTGTCTGTCCGTCTGTCTGACCTCCGGGGTACCGCTGGGTGCCTGACATATGCTCTGCTTTATCCCTGAACGCTCAGATCCCAAGGCTGCGCCTACGGATGTTAGGATAAGGGTTTTAAACAGCACTGCCATTGCTCTGACCTGGACCCGAGTCCACCTGGACACCATCCAGGGACAGCTCAAGGAGTACAGAGTGAGCAAAACCGAATCTCTTCAGCACTGACTATTAATACAGCTAACCTTCTCACGAGCCCAGGTGGCCCTGGTGGTGGAGCCGCCTGCAATGGGGATGACAGAAAACCCTCCTCTGGCCATCAGGACCCTTTTGCCATGGCTGGGTGCAGGCTGCAGGGGCTGAGCTCTGCTCTGAAGCAGCACCAGAAACAAAGGGCCTTGGTTTGCTCTGTGGATGGGGCTGGGGACATGTCCCGTTGCTCCCCCCGCCGGGCTCGGTGCAGGGCTGGCCCTTCCCAGTGCTGGCTTGCAGGATCTGGGGTGCTCAGACAAAGCAAGCTGGGGCTGCCCTTGTGCACCCAGAGAGGGACTTGGGATGGTCCTGCCCATGCAGCGAGGTGTCTCCTGGCTCTAGAGCTGCCCCAACCCGTGGGCTGCTGACCCTGGGGAGGAATGACCTCAGATAGGTACAAGCAGGCTGGTTTTCGTGTCATCCCCAAAGTACCCACGTTGTCTTTTAATGAACACCAACCCCTGCAAAGCCTAAACCCAGCGGTCTGCACTAACTGGTGACTAAAGACAGCATGGATCCCCTTTGTTCACTTACTGCTAAGGTAAAATACCAGCGGTTACGTACAGAGGGCAGACCCTGCTCAAAACAAGCCAAAGTCTGGACAGAGCCCCGTCTATCTGAGTTTCAGACGTTACCAAAAGCGCGCGTCCTGCGAACGGTTATGAGGTTTCAAATCCGATAATCTGCTGGGCATAAGGCAAGCTCCCTGGGTACCGCTCTCAGTGCCTTCTGCCTCTGCTCTGTCATTCTGGCCTATTTTCTGAATGAATCTTATTTCTTCACGAAATAAGATTTACAGTCGGGGCTTCGAATGGGAGACTTTCCAAGTTCAGACTTTCCTTTGTGCCTGGACGTGTCCCACCTTTCCTTGTACACCGCTACGGTACTAATCTGGGTAGAAAGGGAGCGTCCTCTCGATGCCTCGCGCTCGGGAGCCAGAAACAGCTCTTTGTAGTCTGAGCTTAGCTGGTTTTGCTCTGTGAGCTTTGGTAAGCACTTAACCCCATGCCTCAGCCTCTTCCTCGGGTAACACCACTGACCTGCCTCGCTGGGGGGAACGTGGAGCTTCATTAATTGCTCTAAAGGGCTTCTGCAGCTGAGAGCTGCTCTTTGGAAAGGTGAAATTCTGCTGTGCTTTGTTAATGAAAAAAAACACCCAATTGCACTTAAATGGGAAAAGCTTCACTTGCCATGCATGTTTCTTGAAGGCCTATTTCTGGAGAGACAGTAGTTTGCTGAAGAACCTGTGGGTCTCCAAAAAACGGCAGTATGTGAGTTTTCCTGGAGACCGAAACCGGGGCATAGTGTCCCGGCTGTTTCCTTACAGCAACTACAAGCTTGAGATGGTTGTAACCAACGGGAGAGGAGATGGGCCACGCAGTGAAGTTAAGGAGTTCCCCACACCAGAAGGAGGTATGTTCCCGGGGGGGTTCCATGCAGCACCCATCCCTCGGGCGCCTGCAGGGAGAGGTTTGGGTGGTTCAGCTCTGCAGAGCGGACCGGGAGCTGCACTGCCCTGCGGCAGAGCCACGATGCTGCTGGGGAGATGCATGAGGGACAATTTTTAGCCGAGCCCTGGCAGCATCTTCTGGGCAGCATCACTGTCACACGGCACTGCTGTATGCCTCCGTCACCGCGGGGTAGGTGACATCTCTGCAGCTACACCTAGAGCTAACTGCTGGCGCTGTCTCATCAATCTAAAAAAATCCCCTTCAGGTACTTCGAACACATCAGCAAGTAGCTCTGAGGGTGAACAAGAGAAATGTTTGCAAAACCTCTTCAGAGGCACAGCACCGTGCCCTTGATTTGCTGCCTGACCTGCAAATGTCACCGCACCTCCCCGTGCTGCGGGTCGGTGAGACGGGAGGGAATATATTCATCTTGCTCAGGAAAAGGCAGTAAAATCTCTGTAAGACCTAAGTACTTTTGTTCTGAAAGGATGTCACTAATACCCCTGTCAGGCTTTTACGGCAAGAGCGCCTCGTTCTTCTGTTTAAAGAGCTCGTGTCAAGGATGAACCTGAGCTTTTCATTTTCTTGCTGTCACAGGAGCTATTTATAGGCACGCCAATAACTTTTTGTTGGAGCTGCGCTTTCAGTGGGCTGGCAATGAATCTGCCTGGAGCACAGATGGTTTTGGGACAGTACGTTAGGAAAACGCGAGTGGATGAAACGGTAGAGGCTGGAAGCAAATCCTGTCCCAACGCCAAATCCTATGGGGCTCTTCTTCCTCGTCATCCTATTCCTGCTGTACAAGAGCAGCATCTCTCAGTCCTGTCTTTTCCTTAACATTTTCTGGGATGCTGTCACCATTTTCTAAGGCTTTCCAATTGACCAGCCACAATGAAGCTTATTAAAAAAAGACAAGGCTGTTCCAGGAGGGCAGTCCTGCAGGCAGGCGTGTTTTGGTGGAGCCGTGCGCTAGAGGCACGGAGCATTTGGGGCAGCCGCGTGCATACATGGGTGGCATTGATTGAAACAATTAGAGCAGATTATACTCTTGTCACAAGTAAACTGATTTGGGGTTTTTTTTCCCCTATGCGACTAAGCGATTTTATTGACTATATATTGACGTTTAGGAGGTTGAATGATATTCTGCAAAACTTCTGTTGAAACAAAAATAATCGCTAATCTCTCAGATGAGAGCGCCAAGTTCTTTTCCCAGGCAAGACACTGCAATTAGCAGTAAACCAGGAGAATAATTTTAATTCAAGAATGTGTAATGCTTTTTCCTTTGCTAGCTTTGAATAAGCAGTCATAAAAGCAGCCGTTCCTCAGGGTAAGGACCACCGCAGGCGTGCACCAGCTCCCTGCTGCAGATCTCCGGGCGTTAATAACACAAAGATGCTTTGCAATAAGAGAAGCTGCTATACTATTTTTCACCGTTCCAATAGATAAATAGATGAGATGGAAATGTTGGGCTGGTCAACAAGACCAGTAAAGTATGTGTACAACACGCAGCAGTGGGACCCGAACTGTGTCACAGCTCCGCTTCACGGCTGCAGCATCTTTGCGGGTGCCTCGCCGAGCTCCGCGGGAGGGCAGCGGGCTGCATGCAGAGCTGCTCTGGTTTCTGCTCCCTGCACACACGCTGCTGAAAACCCTGGGCTGGCGCATGGTTTCTGGCACGGATTCGTGTTCAACCGGTTTCTGACCTTTAGTGTGTGTGTTATCCCTGTGTGTGTATTTCTGAGCGTATCAGTCAGCCTGCAATGTATACAGTATTGTAAGGTATGTTATCTTGTATGTTTTTTCTTCTCTCCCTCCTTGTCCCATCCTCTTCCCAAGTGCCCAGCTCCCCCAGGTATTTAAGAATCCGACAGCCAAATCTGGAAAGCATCAATCTGGAGTGGGATCAGCCAGAGCATCCCAATGGAGTCCTCACAGGATACAGCCTTAGATATCAAGCCTGTACGTTCCACGCGTTATCTTCTCAGTGATAATAATTAAGTCACTAAATATTTTCCTTGCTGCTAATTACCTCCTTGCCTAGCCCAGAAATCTCTCTGTAAGGGACTGCAGGCTTTCCCCACAAGAAGACACGTGCTGGTGTTGGAGGGGAGTCCTGGAGCAGTGCTGGGCTGCTACAGTTCACCCGTGAGGGTGGCGGCTGCTCAGCAGTTCTCCAGACTTGACCAGTGAAGGGAAATAAGTTTAATCTCTGCTTTAGAAAGGCCTTTAAGTGCAGTCTGAGTAGTTTATGCACTCACTCAAACACAAGCTTCTGCCTATATAAGAGATGCTGCACGTTCTGCAGAGCCCAGCACGATGCCCGGGGTGGTACAGCCATCTCTGCTTGAGCCCCTGGCACTTGTGCTATCCCTTCCCTGACCACCAAGACAACCCAGAATGTCCCCGCCAGCATTTCCCCAGCCAGTAACTCACCAGCTCCCCAGATGGAGCCTATTTAACAGCAGCTCTAGCTCTGAGCACACGTGGCCCTGCACCGACGGCCAGGCTGACCTGGGGGAGAGCTGATGAGGTAGATGGTACAGAATATTTCTGAAACAAGGCTGAAGCCACCCCAACCTGCCTTTCCTCCCCAGTTAACGGATCCAAAGCGGGCCGAACCCTGGTAGAGAACTTCTCTCCCAATCAGACAAGGTTCACCCTGCAGAGGACAGACCCCATCTCGCGCTATCGCTTCTTCCTGCGGGCACGGACCCAGGTGGGAGAAGGAGAAACCATAGTGGAGGAGTCGCCAGCCTTGCTGAACGAAGGTATGTGCAGCAGCAACAGCTTCTGGCTTTGCTGAGGGGTTGGGGGGGGATGGAACATGTGTCAGCCAGAAACGGCAGGTCAGAGAATCAGGGGGTCTGCAGAGCGACCAGTACAAGGCAGTAACTGGTGCACAGCTACTGTCCTCTGCAGCAAGAGATGGAAGCGTGACCAGGACTGAATACTGCAGCAGAAATGCAACAGAGGTGACTGCGGGACTGTCCTGTGCTGGGGGAAGCATCCTGCTGACCCCCAAGCAACTGGCGTTCCCCACGTGGCCTGGAGCAGGAGGGCATCTTGCTCTCCTCGTGCAGAAGGTGAAGCTCTGATCTGCCCCTCCGCAGTCCCTGTAGGAGCTAAATACGGTGCAGATATGGGCGACTTTTACATGGCTCGAAGGAGGTGTGGCAGCTGCACCCTCCAGGTGGGGGGCACAGTGCCCCTTCCCCGTCACCCCACAACCAGCAGCTGACCTGACCCTCCGCAGCAGAGCCCCAACTCCCAGAGTCATAATAAGATAAAAATGCCCATTGAGGCACATTCATCACACTAAGTGAAAGTTCAGGAGCCCCGAGGGAACTCAGGGAGACAAAAGCTGGCTCTTTCCTTTCTTTAGCATTTGCTAAAAGACCTATGATTGGGTTAGCCCTCTGATTTAATGGGGGGTTTGTCTCCTTTCCTCCATCTCCCCCTCCCCAACTAATGGCTTTGAGTAGGAAAAGTAATTCTTACCGATGACCCAGTGGAAATGAAACGCTTCCTGACACCTCTTAGGTAGGCTCGAGCATCACTAATCGATGGGGCTGCATATGCTACGGGAAAATCAGCTAAGCTGCACCCTGGCAAACGTGAGAGGGGGCACGTCATTGCTTTAAAAAGGAGCTTTGCTGAACAAACTGTTAGAGCACAGCGATCAGATTGAAGCTGTCGGTGCTGATAACCAATAGTTCTCGTTGTTTCATGTACGTTTGCTTTACTGGGTTTGTTTCCACACACTGACAGCAGCGCCTGCTAGGGGGGCACAGCTAAATACTGCCCATAACCAACCGCTGCTGTGTACCGGTAACTGGTTTGTGTCAGGTACGGCGCACGCCGGCGTGACAAGGTAAGGTTCCCTGGCCGTGGGGCCGGGTGAAATCCCAGGCTGAAGTGATAGAAATATGGGAAATACGCCCGCTTTGATACGGAGGTACCTGCCGTACAGCTACACAAAAGATGAGTTTGGAATTTAAAAAAAAAAAAAAAAAAGGGCAGATTAAGAAAAGGAAACCCATTAATGCCTTCAGAGGTTGTTTTCTGCTTGCCAGAGCCATTCACCTGAGAAGTTTACATGAAATACCTCTCTCTGATGTTCTGTGCTGACACACACAAGGCAGGACGGCCACTGAATTTAGAATCACACTAGGAAAACTAAGGTGGAATTCCGAGCGTCAAAACCCGTCCTTGCTGGGATTAGATAGAAACGCCTGCTTAAGCACTGTGCTTAATCAACACCAGTGGCTTCTCTGCTGGGGAGCTGGTGTGTGTTTAACTGGTAATCTCCATCTCCAGGGGGACGTCCCTGCTCCCTCTGCCCTGTGCCAGTGGCTCCGACGCACAGGAGGGTGACGGGTTCCAGCTAACGCATTTATTCCCTCTCTCTCAAACCTCTGGTGACTGTGTGCAAGTGGTCCCGAGTCTCCTGTTGGTGTGTTCTGGCTGTTTTATATATTCCTCTGTTTTCTCTTCCCTTCTCTTCTATGCTCTCCTCGTATTCCCCTCTCTATCCTTGGCGCTGCCCTCTGAAGCCACGCCAACCCCAGGTACCGTACCAGCCGGAGGAGGTAACAGGCATGGGGCAAGGCTCACTCCACGCTCGCTCGCCTGTGCTGGCAATTAAGCATGCACTCCATTAACCCTTTCAATGGGAAGGCGAAGTGTCAGGAGTCTAAATTGGACATAAGAAACAATGGCAGGTAAAACGAAGCCCCGCAGGCAGCAGGGACTAGAGCAAGCTCCATGGGGGTGGGGGTCTGCAAAGATTAAAATACCTCTGAGCCAGGCTTAACAGCTTGCCAGATGCCTAATGATAGGCAAACCCACCAAACACTGCAGCTGCCACAGACTGTACAAGCAAAAATGTGAGTCAGGTTGCGCTATTAAAGAGGTTTTTTAATCCCAGGTCTCTCCCTTTTTAAGTCTTAACGTCCCTGCCCTGTGAAATACCAAAAAAGCCCGTTTACCAGCCCTCCCCAACAAAGTGGCGCCTGCCTGTGCTCTGCCCTGCAGGATTTAAGCTGCATTTTTACACCCAGGAGCAGCACTGTTGCTGCTGGAGCAGCTGCCCCCCTTGGCCACGCAGGTCTGTGTTGCGGCGTACGGGCACCCCTAAGCCACCCCCCACCCCCCCAGCGTTTTTAGGGCTGCCAGGGCTTTCACACAGCACAACCCTTGTGTTTCCAGGTGCCCATTGAAAGGGTTAAGGACGATGTTTGTGCCACAGCTGTGCATGTCTGCATGTGAGGCTATTGCTGGCTTTGCCCTCGATTGCGACGTTCTACACGCAGCAGTTGAAGCAGAGAGAGAAAAACCTTTTCTTGTAACCAGGGTGGGGGTGGTGGGGGGGTGTTGCAGCATCTCTACCCGCTTTCAAGGAACCCCAACCCCTCAGTGACCCAGTGTCGAACCTGCAAAGTCCAAACTGCAAAGCACAAACTTCTGGTTGCCCGAAAGGACACCCACCTCTTACGAAAGCTGCAGACATGACTCCCAAACCTCCCCCCCCACCTTGAGCTGGTATTTCAGCAGCCCTGGCGGGGCAGGGGGGTGTAGCGGCAGTGCTAGGGCGTGCGGGCAGCCACAACGCACCCCGAATGCTGCGGACAAGCTTTTGGTCTGGAGCAACGGCACTCGTCCGCCCTGCACCACGGGCTCTGTAAGAGGTCGTGCTTTGCCTTGGCTGGACACGGCCCCGCGGCTGCCGGGGCGTCCCAAGGAGGAGCAGCTTCTTCGGGAAGACTCTTCCCAAGGGATGCAAGTGCAGGACCCGCTCTCTGCACCTGTAGGTTTTGCTTTCCTACCTCATAGAGGTGTCTCCTCCTTTTTCTTTGTTGCAGTCTCTTTACCCAATATTATTTTGTGGTTTGGTTTTGGTTGGATTTTTTTTTCCCCCCGTTCTGAATAGATGGCAGTCTTTTGCTTACTAGATTTTTCTCTTCCTAAAAAGTAAAAAAAAAAGAAAAGGGGGGTAACAGATTGGTCTGGTTTGGGTGGTGGGAAACTGAAAATGGACATAACCTTTTGGCTTAGAGGATCTCTATCCTCTGCATCCAGGAGGGCTGTTTTGCTGCTAGAGCTCGTACTTTGGCCAGGGTTTAGCTTATCCACAAGAATCTGGATTTTCTTTATGGATCAGGATCACTTCTTAAAGTACTCTTCTACTGGTGGTGGATATGGCTGAATGTTGAGAACACAACATGATCTCTTCATCCTTCCAGCATCATATCATCGCAGGCATAATTTCTTATACCACTGGAAGCCAGGTGAATGCATTGCCATTTAAAGGATAATTCTATAAGAACAGAGCCCACTAGCCCACCACCCCCGCTATTTTTTTGCCTTCTGCTAGGAGAAATAGCAAAGTGAAAAGCTACGCCAGAGCTGGAAGTTAGTAACCGGAGTAGCGGGTCGGTCAGTGCTAACTCAGCTGCAGCTTCCTCGCCGTGCTAGGCTGCAGCAAGAGGGATCACAGAACCACAGACTGGGTTGGGTGGGAAGGGACCTCGCAGCCCACCCAGTGCCACCCCCTGCCATGGGTAGGGACACCCCCCACCAGCCCAGGCTGCCCAAAGCCCCATCCAACCTGGCCTTGGGCACTGCCAGGGAGCCAGGGGCAGCCACAGCTTCTCGGGGCACCCTGTGCCAGGGCCTCAGCACCCTCCCAGGGAAGGATTGCTGCCTCCCAGCTCAGCTCCAGCTCCCCTCTGTCAGTTCAAACCCACCCCCTTGGCCTGGCCCTGGAACCAGCCCCTCTCCAGCTTTCGAATCAAGGCAGCGTACAGCGTAGCGAGATCCAGCACACATCTTTGTCTTGCTCTTGAGCTGGATGTCATTTCTCGTTAGGACACGGAGCGGGTGCGGGAGCTGTTACACAATTTGAGCGGCGTTTGTCCCAAGAGGCTGTTTCTCTTCCTAACGAGTACGGGGTTGGAGTGAAGTACTGCTCGACCTTTCTCGGAAGATTCATCTCCGCTCAGTGACCTAGATTTTGTAGATTTTTATGGATTCGCAGTGGAAGTTGTCTTAAACTGCAGTAAAACGCTCTTTGCCATGGGCTGCTGGCACTAAAAGAAAAATTAGAGGTCTTTTTCTTTTTTTTTTTTCCCCAGGGATAACCTTACATCTAGCTGGTCTGTGTGTGTATGAGAACCCAGCCCGGCTTGATGAGATCAAAGTGAAGTGCAGGGACTTTCCCTTAGGAAAGGCTTTACTTTTCCGAAGCCAGACCTGGACATAGGAAGAGGGGAATACGGGAAAAGAGGGGACATCTAAAGAGGGCTCTCCGTAATGCTACGAAACAGGAAAAAAAAATAAATATCAAAACTGGATCCCATACTACGCGTGTGTATGGGAAAACGTCATCAGGGACCATAAAGAATATTGGTCTTAGACTTTAAGGACAAAAACATTGACTTTTCTCTGTTCCCTTCTTGTTTCCGTAATTAGGAATGTGAGGAGAAAGATCCTATTGTTGGTTTTCGAAAGGGATAGCAGTAGAAGCAGAGAACTGCTGACCCCTCGCTTTTAGACACTGCTCAATCGCTCCTTTCTATTCTTGAATTTCTTATAGCTGTCATCAGATTTGGAACACTCTTTATGGTAAAGACTTTACAGTTTCCTTCTGTTGCTAAGAACTGGGAGAGGGCAAAAAGGAAAAAAAAAATCTCTGAAAATGTATTTGGCTAATCATCAAAATTCATGAAAAATTAATCAAATTTCTCCAAGCCTAATTATTTTGTAGGCACACCCAAGGGAAAGCTGTTACTACAGCCTAACACCACATTAAAAGCAGCTTTAAATAATTAAAGAGCAGTATGGATGTGCATTGTTTCCTGTATTTTGCCAAAAAGCCACGCAACTAATCCCTGAACCGCTCCGCTACTCGGAGCAGGACTTGAGTCCCTCCTTAAGAGGCTCCCTCCCTTTTTTTCAGTCTTTCCATGCCTCCCTTTTGCTTTTACAAGCCTTCATCTCAGATATTTTTTTCCCCCCTCCCAATCTGAGCCTCATACTGTTTTTCTGTAGGGTTTGGGCTCCTTTTTTTTGTTTGTTTTAATGGGTCCATTGATGGTCACGGGAGCCAAGCTGCAGCAGAGCACAGCTGTCCCGCTGCAAGCACCTCTCTCATTACTCAGCCTGTTAATTGCTACAGCCAGACCGCTGCATCCTCTGCCCATTAGAACAGCATCTCCTCCCCAGCGTGCCCCTTGGTCTCCATTACCTGAAAGGGTAATGCATCTTGCAGACAGAAGCAGCAATCTCTTCCTAGCAAAGTCGGGGCCTATTAATGACTCGAAGGGCCGTTTAGATGTTTCCAGGAAGATGGGCCAGGCTACGGCGGGAGCGGGAGAACGGGAATTGCTGTTGCTGGCTTTTACTCTGGGTTTCCTGCGGGCATTGGGGAAATTTCAAGCCCACGTCTTTAGGCGTGCTAGTTTTCAGGGTGCAGCTCTGCCCCCCCCCCTTGGAAAAGTGGTACCCCTTCTCTGCACCGTCTCCTGCTTTTGGGGAGGGGTGGGGGGGATTTTTTCCCCGTCACACACATGCCGGGTGCTTCGTCCTGTATCTAGATTGAGGCAAATGTTACCAAAGCCCTTGAGTGACCCTCACCCTGGGAATGCAGGAAAAAAAGGATTTCAGCTACTCCGCACAGCTCGGGAATGTTACACCTGACGAAGTACTGCAGCTGCATTTGTAGAAGGATGTGTGTGACTCCCGGATGGATGGGAGCTTTCCAAAACCGAGCAGTTTGCTTGAGCAGTTCTGGAAACGCCAGCCTGATCCTCTGCCCCCCCCCCATTGGGCTGGCAGGAGCAGTGATCTGTCACTCCTTAATTAGCCCCAACACGGTGGGCAGCGAGCGGGGAACCCCAGGTACCCCGGGGAAGGGCCGCAGCCCCACACAGGCTGCTCCCCCCATGGTGGGGTGCCCTTTTCTTTGGGGGACGCCGGAGCGCTCTGATCTCTGTCAGAGCAAGCCTTTACCTCCTCCCAGACTGAAATCAGGTCTCATTAGGGGATGGATTTCAAAGCCAAGAAAATGCCCCTTATCTTCTCTCCCCCGAATCTCCCAGCTGAGCTTTTCTCCCGCATCCATTCCGCATTCAAACACAAATGAGGCTGCAAGCTTTGAATCCCGGGGCAGCTCAGGACTAAATCCCCCACCAGCCGCAGTGCCCTTCCCACCGCCCGGCCCCATCCCGCAGCACGGTGCTGTCTGCAGATGCTCTCCCCATCCTCCCCTCTCTCAGCTATCGCTTTCCAGAGTCACCCCAATCCCACATTTTTGCCTATTCCTGCCAGGATAATTTTTATCCCCAGCGCCAACACCTTGTCCTGGATCTCACGCAGGGACCCGCTCGGGAGCGAGCCGGCGTTATCCTGATGCAATGTGATGGCCCCGCTCTCGGGGATCGCTTCCACGCGGCTGGAGCAGCGTGGGCAAATCCTGCCTGGCATCACTGGCGGCCAGAGCTGAGCAGCACAGCTCAGACTGATGCTGAATCGCTTCGGTCCGCGCAGCATCCAGGAGGGTCCCGGCACTGCGGCTTCACCTGCGTGTGCGCTTATCTGCTTGTAATACCTAAAGCTGATACCCTACACGAGGGATAGTGAAGCTGTGACTTATCCCAGATAATCTCCTCCCATCTAGGGGCTAGAGGAGCATTAAAGCCGAATCTCTCCTTCTGCTGAAGCTGTTAGATCCGTGCTAGGTGATGCAGACAGTCCTCAAAGGCGCTGTGCGGGAGGGGCAAGATGCAGAGCGGTGTAACAGGCCTGGGAGTGGGGGGTTTCCCACCAGCTCCTGCCTCTCGGCAAGTTACTTTGTGCCGTGGTGGGTCCTGTTTTCCTCAGGGGAAACCCTGAGACTGCATTAGCTAATAACTGGTGCTGTTTGATTGCGTCCATGGCAAACCGGTGAGGGGCTGCAGCCTCATCGGGTTAATGGTGACATTAACCTAGTGACACTAATCTCTTAACCTGCCAAAAAAAAACCCGTGGTGACTCAGCAAAGATGGATGTTAATACTCTGCAGCCCAAGAAAGGCTTTTGTAACGTTCAGCCTCAGGCCACAGCAAAGCCGGGCAAAAGAAACGCAGAACAGCAAACCCCTCCCCTACCGACACCCCAGGACAAAGCCAGGCCATTTCCCACCCACGCTGGGTCCCCTCCCTGTCACCACCATCCCTGTTCCTCCACCCCCAAGCCCTTCGCCCCGCCATGGGGCAGCAACGGGCTGTGCCAGGAGGGTGCTTTATTTTGGTGGGTGCTTTATTTCAGTGGGTGCTTTATTTCGGTGGGTGCTTTGTTTCGGTGGCTGCACTGCTGCATGAGGCTGGCTGTGATGCTGCGTTGGTCCCACCTCTCCGGGCACACGCTGGGGTGGGCTGGGGTTTCCTGTCTGTGCCGATAACTCTGGTTTTATTGCAGCTGCGCTCGGTAGGGAGCTGGCCTGAGTGACCTACTGCTCTTCTCTGCCTTTGGGTCTCTGGGAAGGCTGAGGTTCTAGGGGTTGGTCCTCCTTGGGGATGGACTTGGTGAAAAGAGAAAGCCCTGGCTTGGTTCTGGGATGCCTTTTAAAGTACTTTCCCAGAGCTATTCTTGTTTGTGGGTGATATTTAAAATAGACGGTTTCATTTGGCTAACCGGGGGATTTGTAATCCCCTGATCTACAGAAAGACTAATTAAATATAACTTAATGCAAGCATCGCAGGGTGAATCTCCACTCGTTCACCTGCAGTAGTTTAAGCAGCAGCTCTTCAGCTGCATTTTCTGCCGGCAGGTTTTCAGGCCCAAGCCAACGCGTTCCCCTTCAGTGGTGTTCAGGACCCTCTCAGGCACACGGCGGGGTACGTGTGTGACGTGGACAATCACAAATCGCTCAGACGTTCCCCCTGGACAGCTTGGGGTGTGCCAACCCCTTTGTCCTAATTTAAATGTAAATTGTGAGGGGCGGTGATGGCAAGGTACCATCCATCACTCACCGACCAGCTGAAATCCACCTTGTTGTAGGAGACGGGCCAGGAAGGGAACGGCTCAGAAGCTGCTGGGTGAACTGGCAGCTCAAAAATGCTGGAGGTGCAGTGCAGGGGCTGCTCAGTGAGTGCCGCTGTGGCTTGCCTGGCCCACGACAGATGGGATTGCTACGTTTTCTTAAGAGATAAATCCTGTTTCTTATTTCAGGGAGCCCTGAGTGCTCTCAGTGAAGTTCTGCACCGGGGGAGGATGGGGTGGGGGGGACGACAGCCCGCCGTGTGCATCCCTCCAGCCCCCCCTCACTGTCCTCCTTCCACGCCCTGTGTGTGATTTAAGCCCAGGGTGGTGGGGGATACCAGCAGCAGAGCAAAGGCAAAAGAGAAGCAGGTCGTTCAGCCCTGGGAAAGGAATCAAACCGCGGGCGGTGGGTGTGCAGGAGCAGCTTGCTGGGGGCAGCCCCCGCTCGCTGCCCCTCCTTGCCCCCAGCATCGCTCCCTGCCCTCGGCCGGGCGCATGGCCGTCCCCGCACGCAGATGGGGAAGGGAAAAGCGGTTCAGCCTCATGTTTCCCGGTGCTGTTTGCTGCCTCCCTCCCCGGCCCCCCCGGCTCTGTGCTGTGCTGCTCTGCTTTCTCTCGTGTGCCTGCACATCCAGCCCTCGGGGATGGGGAGTACCAGCCCCAAGGAGACATCACCTCGTCTAAAAAGCCAGTGTTTCCCTCTCCCAGCTGCAACTGGGCTGCCTCCAACTCCAATCGATCTAACCACTACTACAACAACCCCAACTACCACCACCACCACCGACACAACTACCACTACTACCGACACAACTACCACTACTACCGACACAACTACCACCACCACTACAGCCGCCACCACTCTACCCACCACCACCGTCGCAAGCGCTACAGCAGCTACAGAGAGGGCACCGGCAGCCACCACAAAGCAGGAGTTGGGTACTGCGCTTTCCTTTTCCTCTAACCCCTCTAACCTTACTGGGACCTTCCCCGCATCTTGCTCGGAGCAAGGGTTAATAACGGGCACAGGGAAAATGTAGGACATCCCGTGCTCTGGGAAGGGCTTTGTGGGGAGATGGAGGTGGCACAGGCTCAGGAATCGAGGGGCACAAGAGGTTCCTGGCAATTTGGGGGTCTCTGTGCCACCCTCCTGGTCTCAGCCTCAGGGATAACACAGCCCTCCCCAGGGCATGCGATGCTGAATTAGTATGAGTGATGGGAAGGAGGTGAAAGACCCTACAAAAACATTATCTTGCTTCTTATTGCCATTAAAAAGGGGTTCTGTTACTTTTATAGAACGTGTCACTTCAAATTTAGCACATCAGCTGTTAGCTAAGAGACCTGTCATCACTTATACGAGTCTCTTGGTTTATGCTCCTGCTCTTTGCGGTGTAACCTGGCCATAGCCCACAGGAGAGCTGGGGAAGAGTTTAAGTTCCAACACATAGGTGTGTGCCAGGTATTTATCAGGTCAAGATTAACTTGTGGTGCAACCAGCTGGAATGGGATGATCAAACTCTGGTGTGGTGGAGGCACACTCTCTGCTACCTGCCTTTTATTGCTAGATACAGAGAGACGCAGCGCACTGAGCCTTGTTTTTAAAACACTGCTGTAATGGTATCTGCCGTTAATAATTAATTATGGGCAGTTATAGGCAGGTTATTAAAAATAAATAAAACTAGTAGCAAAAGGCAATGCAATGAAAGAATTTGGTTACATAGCTGGATAGGATACACTCAAAAATGCCAGTGCAAAAGCTACAGGAATCCCTGTTAACTCTTCACACAGAGGGAATGAAGATAATAGTCGTGAATATCAAAGTTGACACCCATTTAATTCAAGGAATTTGATTAAAGCAATTCAGACCCCTTTCTTTATATTCTTGCATAAGATTAGCTCAGAAGGGCTGAAAAAAAAAACCCCACCAAAAACATACTCCGGGAGGACCAGCCCCCACCCACACTCCGTAGTACATCAGAGCTGCGAATCGGCAGCACGTGTCCTGCCCCGCACCGATTCCCTTACCAAAGACGCAGACCCGAACCGGGAGCCGGGAGCTCCTGCTCCAGCTCGCGGCCCCACGCACCTCCCCGGCCAGAGGAGCCTTACGCCGTGCAAAGCTGCAAGGGACGGGACCGCGCACAGGGAGCTCAAACCAAATCCGGTGTAAAAACCCGTGCGGGAAGTACAGCTGCAGCTTCATCGCTGTGTCCAAGGCCGCAGTAACGGAGCGAGGGCGCTACCGCAACAGTCGCTATTAAGCGACTATGTGGGAAAACGTTGCTAATTGAAAAAAATAGGCAATTAAGGGGCGAGCAGGCGCTGCCACAGAGCAGGGAGAGGAGACGGGAGGAAAAAAGCTGCAAGAGGAACCGCGCGTGTCCCGAACCAGCCTGGGGACACGAGGGAGGAGGCTGAGCCGTAACGCGGGCAGGCAGGGCAGCCGTGTGGCAGCACGGGCTGGGTCTGTACCAGGGGCTGTAGGTCCCGTCCCTGACCCCACGGCGTCAGGTCCTCGCGATTTCCTAAAAGCCGCTCAGCTGGCCTGGTCCCCGGGGCTGCAGTTATCTGTCTGTGTTTTCTCAAACCAAAACCTGAGCTACACCCTGAAGTAAATAATAACAAGAATCATAATAAAACCAAGGTGTAAATGAACTGACGCCACTTAAACGCACACTAAACCGGTGTGGATTAGCTCTGCTTCACTAGAAATGAAGTTCATCCGCCCTCCAAAGCAACGTCGACAATCCTTAACTTCAAAATCAGAAACGAGTGACTTCATTGCCCCACTGGCTGTCTCTAGACCCAGTAACATGACAATATTCTCTCCCAGTCTTTCCTTCTCGGTTGTGGCAGTGAGTCCGTGTGCGCTCATGCAGGCATCCCCCGTGTCCGATTGGGCACGAGTTTAGTCGGGAGATTTCCCTGCTGACCAAAATCCTCGTGGAAGCGCCACAGAAGTCTTCAGACTCCAAAGATGAGCTGAGTGCAGTTGGACTTAAACACCAACACGCAAGGAGCTTCTGCTACCAAACCTCCCCCAAAAGTTTAAAGTTAAGGACCGTGACATGAACAGGCACGCCTGTAGGTTAAGATCAAAGTATTAACTTCAGGAATGATTTTGTAAGGTTTTACCAACACCACATGCTAGATGAGGTCTCATTCGTGTATAACCCAAAATACTAACTCCTGTTCTAACCTGTCCACCAGCCACCAATGGATCGTCCATATGGGACATAAGAGCTATGGCTAATAGTAACTGGGCAAACATCACCTGGAGCCACAATTACTCTGCAGGAACTGACTTTGTGGTTAAGTATATCACCAGTAAGCATCAGATCGCGTGGGGACTCTATAGGGTGGTGATGCCATTAGAGATCCTGCCAGCTCCCACGGTTGCAACCTATTACTTGGTCTTAATTACTGTGCGTGGAATGATGCTCTATGGCCACGTGGCGGATGGGAGAGGAAAAGGCAGGTCACGGTCGTGGCTGTTTAGAGCACACCAGAGCTGATCCTGGCGATGAGCGAGTCCCCCTCCTTGCACCGACTGTCGCGAGGTGTTTATGAAACAGGCGAGCAAGGCCGTTCATTTGTGAACTGTTCACTGAGCTGGGCTGTCTGCGGTCACAACGTAAAAAGCCTTAAATATGTGTGCGTGTGTGTATATATACACAAGGGGACAAAACTTTGAGGGAAAACAAATGAAACCTGCATAAATTGGAGCGCAGTTTTAAATGCCTTTGAAGATGGGCTTCTTGAACCTGGAGTTGGCAGAATCCTCTATGATCCCAAACCTCCTCTCGTATGGGATATCGTTGTCTCTTAAAGTTGTAAGGCTATGTACTTAGTCTGAAAGTCAGAGCTGGTATTTCTGGTTTTAGTACTTGTTTAGAGAAGATGTTTACATGTTGTTGGTTGGGTTTTTTGGTATAGATAGGCAGTGATGACTACTGCTTATCTCCGACTTTATTTCCCAGCCATTTCAGCCCTCACATCATCCGGTATGCTGGCCTTATATCAGCATTTAAACCAACTAGGGGTAATCATTAACAGCAAACCACTTTTGGTCATTTACAACATCATTCAAGAGATGACCTTGCTTTCTCCTTGAGACAATTTCTAATGCGCAGCCAGTGCCTGGTCTCGCTCCGCAGCCCGCAGGGATTTGTTAGGCAGCACGGGCTGGGCCGTGCTCAGCCTTCCCCCCTTCTGAACTGGTTTCCATAATTCAGGATACACATCAGCCTTCCAAACCCTAAATGCCAAGCATCCCACCTCCCAAACTATTGCCGCCAGCCCTGGTTTTTCCCCATCACCAGGAAGCACAAAGCGCAGGCGATGCCCTCCCAGAGCCCACGTGCCGAGTCTGGGCTCGGGATGGGCTGCGGCAGCAGCAGCAATGCCTTGGGATACCCTCACCAGGACCTGGCCGAGAGGGAGGAAATCGCAGAGATTTCAGCCCTTCCCAACCAGCCGTGGCTCTCCTCCCTTTCTCATGCTTTTGGTCTCAAAGCCACATTTCTCTTGCCCCGCAGCACTGCTGAACTGGGGGGTGCACACCTCCAGAGCCACAAATCAAAGCCCCTCTGCAGGCTTTCAATGATTTACTGCTCAGCATTAAGCTCATCAGCAAATGAGTCCCGGCACAGTGCAAAGAACAGGTCATCCCTGGACAGAGCCTGGGAGCAATGAGCCCACGAGCAGCCCTATCCCTCCTTGAGCTGAAGCACTGGACCCCTCTCGCCCCCAAAAGCAGCAACCTGCCGGCTGGGATGAGCAGTCTTGCAGCACGTTTAATGCCATGTCCAGCTCATTCAAAGCCTCCTTAACCTACCAGCAGAACCGATGCACAGGTAACCCTCTCAAAAACACAAGAATTGGCTCCTTCACCGAGTCCTCTGCCACCTTCACCCAGCTGAGCGGGACCAGGCAAACTCCAGACTTTTTACAGTAAATACCCAAATATCCAGACCTGAGGCTGGGCAGATAAAGGACCTATCGGGTCTTAAAAGTAAGGAGAGATCTGCATAGCTACTGGTATTTTTTCCAGTACGGCAAGCAGGGATATAGCAAAACCCACACCATATTCCTGCATCACCGATTTTCTTCTGTTCTCAGTGAGTAATAATCACGAAGCCGTTAATAGCTCCTTGACCATCAAGCTGTATTATTTCTGCACAGCGGCTAGGGATAGCGTAATGCATTGCCTGCAGTGTCAACACGGTAATCTCTCGGAGCCTCCTGCGGCTGGGTTTGATGTGCGGTTTCTGTTTCTCAGGTAACAAGACAGAGAAATCTATCCCTGTTAAAGCTCAGACCCCTTCCTCTGTGCAGCTGGCGAATCTGACGCCGGGAATGATGTACAAGCTGTGGGTGTTCCCCATATGGTCTAGCCCCAGCGAACACTCGTACATAACCTTTACCACCAGCTCAGGTGAGACGGGCTTCAGCCCCGCCGCGGCATGTCCCATCCCATCACCGCCGGCATCATTCGCGTGGTGGCGGGAGGTGGTTTGACCATGACTGCATGGAACAACCCTCATCCAACCCCCCCACTCGCCTCCCGGCAGCCTCCCCCCATCTCTGCCCTTATTAAAGAGCCACCCCCAGCATCGCCGGGAGGTTGTTCCGCATTGCACGGAGGAGGAGGAGAGCCCCGGGAGGGGATGGGGATCCCTTGGAAGGAAAGGGTCTTTGGAGAACAAGCTCGTGTTGTCACGCGGTTCTGCTTGAAGCCCCGCCACTGCGTGTTTGCACTTCCACCCGCGTGTTGCTACTCGTGGCAATGGTGGTTGCTTTGGCCCCGGAGAGCGTGGACGCGTCTGGCCCCAGGTTACGGCAGAGGGGCAGCTGGGGAGATCCTGGTGACGGGACGGAGGCGAGGGGCAGGACCGGGACGGGGAACGCGGTGTTTGCGGAAGGCCCGGGTCAGAGTCACGTGTGGCGTATGCCGAGGGCGTCCCATCCTCCAGGCACGCTTCCTCTGGCAACTTCGCATTTAATTGCACAATTTTCCGAGCTTAGCACCTGAGTGATTTTTATGGCTTTCTAATTACGGGCTTCCTACGCTGCCCGCCCAATGCCACAGGAATACCCTTACTGACTTCCACAGGCATTGGATCGGGCTTTATGCGTTTACACCACTTCACCGTTCACACTCGATGAGTTTCAGTAACTCAAACCGGCTGTAACTAACTTCCTTTGTATTCACCCGGGGGTTTTGCCGTAGGAATCCGTGCACAGCGTCTGTCAAAGCGCGGGCCTAAACACTTGGCTGAAAAAACCAAGGAGCGAGGAACACTGGGGCAGCCCACGCTGACAGATGTAGAGGCTGTGATTTTCAGAGAAGTAAAATTATTTTGCTCAGATCCAGCCGCGTAATGGAAAGATCAGGCACTTCCCAGCCCCTTGGCCGAAAAGTGCCAAAGGAAAATGTAATTAATTCACAGCAAGGGCGTGCTGCGGGGGGGAGGCGAGGAGCGGCAGCTCCCCCCACACGCCCCCGTGCACATCTCATTTGGTGTCCAAAAATCTGGCAAGCCGTAACGCCACTGAGTAATTCTCTGACCTGCTTAGATGACACAGGGACAGATGGCAACCGCTGGTTTTTCTGCACGTCTAAGGCTGTCCAGCCCTGAGAACTAACCAGCGAGCGCTGACCTTGGCTCTGTGCTGCCTCTGCCCATGCTGAGGTCTGATGTGCCTCTTCAAACCACTCCATCACCCTGCGACGTGGTCGCACCCCCGGCACAGCAGCCCCCGGAACACGCTCAGCTTTGCAGAGCGCCGTGTTTTCAGAAAAGATTTATTTTTACCGGGGTTTTTCCCCCATCGCTCCGCTGCTCCCCGTGCCACGCGGCGCGGCTGCCTTGCCTCGGGAGGTTTCACAGCTTTGCTTTGGCAGGACTCGGCTCGCAGACACGCAAACTGTCTGCAGGTTTCGACTCCCTGGGCTCCCAGCCTGTTCCTACGTTGCAGAGGCTGATTGTGACCCCAGACAATAAGAGAGATGATTTTTCAGCTCAGACTCTCTGCAGAACAGCTCCTGCTGCAATGCTGCATCCCCAATTTTGTTTCTGCTTCTGGACCCCCTCCCCGATTCAGAACTCACCACCCCCCACCCATACCACGCAACGTGCCTTTCTGGATAACTGTTTCCCAATCCGGACCCGTCTCTTGTCTTCTCTCTCCTGCTTTTCCCCCACTTTGGCAGCTGGGCAGTGAGGGAGCAGCCCCCTGCACAACAGACACCCAGGGACAGGAATCATTAGAAAAAGGGGGATAAAAAAAAGCAATATCCTTGGCTGATTGATGCTGACAGTCTCGGCGTATCTATTTTCTGTAATTGAGGGGTTCCTACTGATATTATCCTTGAGACTAAAGGATGGGGCCACCCTCGTCCCTGCGATAGGGGCCGGCTGGTGACCTGAGCCCCAGCACTGTGGGGTGTAGGGAGCTATTGCCATCCCCGCATGCATAAATGCTGCAGATCCATTTCTTTGCTGGCTGGATACTGCTGACACAAGTGTTTGGCCCCTGCTGACAATCATATGCCATCAGGAATGGTTTTGACAAAAAAAAAAAAAAAAAGCGCTGTTTGGGTTTTTTTGTGGGTCTGTTTTTTTAATGTTTTGCAAATAGCGGTTCTGAAGGTTTCTTCGGTTTGAGGGGAGGTCAACAAGAAGCAGCCCACAGGGCGCTGCCCTCCGAGTTGGCTTCCGATGAACTGACAGCTCAATAACCCAACAGAGTTCCCTCCAGCAGTAAAGGACATTTTGAAACGAGAAACGCAGCTTAACGCAAAGATACCTTCGAAATTAAAAAATTAAAATTAGAATAGAACTCCCAGCCTGTACAAAGTCCGGGAAGAGGATCACGCGAGGCTGGAGCTAGTGAGACTTTACATACCCAACGGTCTGCTTTACAGACCGACAAAAACTTTGCTGATCTTCTGCTGGTGGAACACAGTCAGCTTTGCTACGGGCAGATAAGCTGTGACTGTTAGGTAACATGTTTTCTGCCACGAAGTTATAAATAATTTAAAAAAAAAATAAATTTCAAATCAATACCTGTTGGATTACGCAGCTGCTTTCCGCTGTTTCCCCTTGACATTGGCCTTGTATTAAAGCAAATCAAAACATCCTCTCTGACAGCCATGTACTTAATCTTCTCTTTCTGAATGCTGCAATGACAGTCACTCGTTTACTCTAACTACAAGATTGCTGTGACTATAATTTTGTCATCATGTGTTGCTTTTTTGGGAAGGATGGCAATTATACCCCTACCTCGGCGATAGGCAGTGCCATGATCCTACTGCAAGATCCCCTGGTGACTCGCTATTCAAAATACCCCCCTGTAAAACGCAGCCCCAACCCGTGCGGTGGCACCAACCCACCTCTCAGGCGGCTCTGGCTTTTCCTACGTTGAAGCCCCCTCTTATTTCTCCCTTAGCGCTGGTTTCCGTACAAATCCCATCCCATCAGGACTGCTAATACAATCTTTTGCCATTTCAAAGCTCTCCAGTAAAGCTTTCTCCCCCTCTCCTCCCCAAGCACTCGGCTAATTGAATCCAGTTCTCAGCTCCACTCTGTTATAATCTCATTCTCTCCATTATAAAAAGTCCATCTTCGAGGACTACGTAAGCTCAGGTTGTATTAAAAGTAAATATTAAATGTGGCAGCATTAGAGGAAAAAGCAGCAGAGGGGAGCCAAGACACCATTAGGCAAGCTGCTTCCACCCGGCCTCCCCAGGAGTGTTCAGGGTCTGACATCACTTCTTCAGCAAACGGTGCTCTTTCTGGTCGTTCTCCTCTTTTATCTGAATTTCTTTGTCACGGTTTGGCTGCCATTGCCTACGGACAACGCGGCTTAGATTTCATCCTCAGGAAAGCACCTCTTCTCTTGGGTGCAGTGTTGATGGAGCAAATAATGCGCGTACCGCCCCGAAACGGTGTGGGTTAGGAAAGTTTACCAATTCAACCCATTTTTAAAGCTGTCATCTCTCTTACAAGAGCCTTTCATTCAGAGTACCTTCACAGAAGGCTATCTCTTATGCTTTCTTTGTAAGGACCATCTCGTTTTTTTTTGTCACACGGGCACCACAGAAGGATGCTGGCTGCACTGTCCTGCCCGTTTCAGGCAAACCCCCGCTAAATCCCAGTTCAATCCCACCCAGCTCAGATCTCCCGCGCTCCTGCCAGGAATACCCATCTCTGTTTGCATCGCAGCCTGGTTAAATTTAGCCCCCCTGCTGCGCTGAAGGTTATTTTCTCCTCTGCTCTGTCTTGCTGAATACAAAGTGCGTGTCAATGAGAGCCAGAAAATGGCAGCTTGTTGCTATTTATAGGACACGGATTTGTCTGTCCGACCGTGTACGGGAGCTGCGAGCAAGAAGTCAGAGTACGTGAGGGAGGACACGGCCGTTGGGAGCCGGAGCTTTGTTTGGGGAATGAGACACCTCCTTGCTTGGCATCAATCATATTAATATTCGCTAGCTTGTGAGGGGGCTGGAAGCAGCGGTATCAAAGAGCTTGCCCCAGAAGAAAAGACTTCCCAGTGCCACCAGACCACCTCCCAACTAGCGGGGACCCAGCTGTGATTCCTTGAAGGGCTGTTCCCACTCGTGCGTCGGCCAAGTCTCGGTGGGCTTCAGCCGTGGAGACCCCCCGGGACCACCCAAAGGCAGCAGGACCCCTGGGGTGGTGGCAGCAGAGCCGCTGCCCCTCACCTCTGCAGCTCGGGCAAGGCTGCCCCAAGCGATTCGGGTTTCTCGAGGCTGCTAATGAGCCCTCCAGGGCTCGGCAAGCCCCTGGGCCCGGTGATGCTGCTCGGCCTCACTGGACACCAGGGTCTGGACCCGCTTGGGCACGTTTCTTTTGGGTCTTCTCCCTTCCAGGGCAGTTTTTGGACGCAGTAAATGAAAGATCAAATCTGCTACCCAGCTTCTTTTGCCATTATTTGCAATGCACTTTCCTCACCGGTCTCCGCCAGGTTTTACTTTACGTTGTGACCCTTCGCTGTTTGTAGCTCCTGCTAAAATGTTGAGTTGACCTCCCACCACAGAAAAAAATAAAGAAAAAAGCTACAGATCCCTGTGCTACAGTCTCATATAACCTGGTCAGTACACACACAAATGCAGCGCTAAAGATAATTCCTAAACCGGTGGACTGAGTCTTACTACTCATCTGTTTCCCTCTCTGGTTCTGCTCTGTCCCTCACAGCTTTTCTTTCCTCTCAATTTCCCTCCCAGCTTATACCAAGAACCACGTGGACATCGCGACGCAGGGCTGGTTCATCGGGCTGATGTGTGCCATAGCTCTCCTGGTCCTTATTCTGTTGATCGTCTGCTTCATTAAGAGGAGCAGAGGCGGGAAATACCCAGGTAAGAGCGTTGCATGGCGATCGTTTGTGCTCATGCTCTAAACATCTCCAGGCTTCTGGGGGCTAATCAAACTGTATTGCTCTCAGATAGATGCTTGTGATCACAAGAGCTTTTCTTTCTCTGTAGTGAGAGCGCTATTATTAGCGGGAAGCATTTCAGTTAATTAAAGGTCGGGTGAGGGCTCTCTGCCGCGCAGGCTTTAGGCTGCGGAGTTGGACACTCCTGCTACGCATGACCCAACCTCTACGGAATCATAGAATAGAACAGAATCATTAAGGTTGGAAGAGACCTCAAGGATCATCTAGTCCAACCACCCTCCCCCCCCCTATTCCCCACTAAACCATGTCCTTCAGTACTGCGTCT
>VWZZ01002509.1:232477-248011 GCA_013399095.1 Psophia crepitans
CAGGGGGACAATCACCTCCCTGCTCCTGCTGGCCACACTATTCCTCATACAGGCCAGGATGCCGTTGGCCTTCTTGGCACCTGGGGCCAAGAAACTACGCTGCAAGTTTGCTCGTCCTCGTCCAGAAAAAGATCTTTTCAGGCATAAATGTCACTAAATTTTTCCAAAGCAAAGGCTTAAGAAAATTGGCCAATTAATACATCCTCTGTCACTATTCGGAGCGCCTGCGCCCTGGTGCCAGAACAGCAGCGCCCTTCGCAAGCCCCCCCCGCCGGTGCAGGTTTTCTCCCCGAGTCAATGAAAAGCTGTACTTGGCTCCGCAGGGGTTTCACTAAGGCAGCCGCAACGCCAGCCGCTGTTACTGCCTCGTAAAGCTTTTACCTTCTGTGCTGCTTTTTAACGTGAACCTCGGGGATGTGCTTGTTTATAGTACGAGACAATAAAGACGAGCATCTAAATCCCGAAGACAAGAACGTAGAAGACGGGTCGTTCGACTACAGGTATGCTTCCATCGGCATGCGGACCCCCGTCTCCCCATCAGCCCCGCTCCCAGCCATCACAGACCTCACCGCGCTACCCCTCCACGTAACCGCAGCACCGCGGTGCCACACAGCCTCTTAAATTATTTCGCCCACCTTCCTCCTCCTGCCTCCTTCCCTATGCAAGTCCTCTACCGAAGGAAACATTTCCTGCCTTAAACCCCTGGAAGAGTAACCAGGCAGTGAGGGTGCTGCTAAGGTCTCCTCCTTTCCTTGCCCCAGCCTGGGAGGATCAGCCCAGGCAGAGAACTGGGACTCTGGCATCAGCTGCCCGGGACACAGCTCTTGCCGGGCGCAGATCAACCTTAACGACACTCCTGACACACACAGAAAACCAAAATTTAAACTCTGGTGCAGTCTGAGGATGTTTCAGGTATATCACCCTGTAGCTCAGCCACTTTCCTACCCATAAGAGAGTATCCAGGGGAGAAATCATAGAACCACTTAGGTTGAAAAAGACTTTTCCTATCGTGAAGCCCGACCATTAACCCAGCACTGCCAAGCCCACCGCTAAACCATGTCCCCATCTACACGTGTTTTAAATACCTCCAGGGATGGTGACTCCACCACTTCCCTGGGCGGCCTGCTCAGTGCTTGACAACCCTTTTTGGTGAAGAAATTTTTCCTGATACCCAACCTAAACCTCCCCTGGCACAACCTGAGGCCGTTTCCTCTTGTCCTAAACACTTGTTACTTGGGCGAAGAGACCAACCCCCACCTCACTACAACCTCCTTTGAGGCAGGTGTAGAGAGTGTTCAGGTCTCCTCCAGGCTAAACAACCCCAGTTCCCTCAGCTGCTCCTCGTAAGACTTGTCCTCCAGATCCTTCACCAGCTTCGTTGCTCAAACGCCCAAAGCTACATTTGGATCAGCGCTGTAAGCACGCAAGAGCAG
Source organism: Psophia crepitans (assembly GCA_013399095.1). Classification (NCBI taxonomy): domain Eukaryota; kingdom Metazoa; phylum Chordata; class Aves; order Gruiformes; family Psophiidae; genus Psophia; species Psophia crepitans. Next base: position 233,911 of record VWZZ01002509.1, read on the forward strand.
TGACCTGGGGGTCTGCCTGCATTCCCATCAAGGCTTTTCCATAAGGTCCCCAGCCGAACGCTCCAGGAACACCTTCTGAGGGCTGCAGCGCAGCCTAGCAGTGGTTCTGCTAAACCCCCTTTGATCTCCCCCACCTCCACTCAGCTGCTTTCACACAAAACAGCATCCTTCAGAGAGCAGCAGCGCCCCTTTTTACTCCGGGCAGAACTCCCAGGGTGTTTCAGAAAGGGGCAAGCGCTCTCCCAAGCCTGCTCAGGTGCCGTGCAGCATTCACAGCTCTGCTGCTGCTGATGGTTGCCCCCAAGGAGCAGCAGCAGGTAACGATGTTGGGTCTCATTGGACTGCCCACCCTTGACAGATGACAGGGGCGTATTACAGCACACCCAGCTTGCCCTTTGAGCGCCTACAGTGGGCTTTGCTTTTCTTTAAAGAATTAAAATGCACCTATCCATCTGAGCTGGATCCAAAGCCCGATTAGGTTAGCAGGAATTTTCCTCCTGACTTCAAAACGGGGGTTAATTAAACCCCATGTCATTACCACGAGTCCCAGCATTAAATTGAGGTAGCAAAGATAGGAAGAAAGTATTTACAATTCAGTAAGGGATGTAACAAGACACAAGTGTTCTGCCAAAGGCTTTAGAGGAAGCAAAATGAATATATCTGCCTGCACACAAAACATAAATGGAAGTAGAACAACTGCAGCCCGCAATACGGTCACATTCATATCGCTGGCAGCGTGGTAACTCTATTTCAGTAGCACCTCTTTTTCTCCAAAGGATATCGTAAGCCCAAAGCTCCCCAGCCTTCTGACAGCACGATACGGAATGCAAACACACCCCAGCAGGCACCAGAATAAGCGACACGTAGGAAAAGGTCACCATTCTTTATCACCCTAAACAACATCTGGGGGCAACATCTTCCTCAGCTCCCTGCGAGATTTGGTCATCACTTCTAGGAGTGACAAGCCACACCAGGGCAATTACATTAAGTCCACGAACAAGCCGCAGCCTGGCGATGTTCCCTCAGGCCAGGATACAGAGAACAGCGGAGAAGAAATTAGCTCAGCCTGGTCCTGTTGCAGGCTTTGTCCCAGATCAAACGCATCTCTTCCCAGGCGTGATTTTACGAGCGCGGGCAGTGCTCCTTGTGCCGACACCAGCCGTAACCGTAACTGCATACTACACAGCTAGTGTCCCTACTTTGACCCAAACAAGTCCCCTTAATGCTCCGAGTCACGATAGGGATCCTCTTGGTTGCCAGATTTGTGGGATGGCGTAAATACCGCACAGCAAGCCTGAAACATCTCATTGCCCAGGAGCTCCCCACACACAACCCTGCAGGCTCAGCTCCATCACCCGGATCTCAGACAAGGTCTCCACAGCCGAGCTTCTGGCAGTACGCACCGGTTTGACAGATCCACTTCTCAAGAGTCCATTGAGGTGTTTGCAGCCAAGAACTCCTCACCTCCATCGCTCCTAGGGCAACCGCATTGCCTGGGACCACCTGCCTTGCGTAGAAGGAAACCCAAGCTCTAGAGCAACATGGCTGTGAGACAGCATTGCGATGGCCAGCGATGCTGCATTTACTGCCCAAGCACCATCCAAGGGGCATTGCCTTCCAGGCGGTGGGAAGGAATGGAGTAAAGCCTTCATCCTCCTACCCAGCAGCTTCTGCTTAGCTGAAGCTCAAACTTTTATTGGCAGCCCCATTCCCAATAGTTTGCAAGCTCAAGGCAGAGGTCAGTAGAAGGGCAACAACCAAGCTCCAAAGATGCTCCCACATTTTCCATCACTGTCCCATGAACTAAATGGGGAAAAAACCCCAATCAGACAAGATCAATGACAAAACCCCAACAATCCATAAACTTTGCCCCCTCCTCAGGAACAACAGGTTTCCTGGGAGAAGTAATGGGAGGCTTCCCTCAAGGAGGCAGAAAGGAAGGTGAACCTGAAGGATTGATATGAAACGCTGTTGGCTGATTAAGATTCAAAACGATTGCGATGTTAGGCTCAAGGAGGGTAGCAATTAGTATTTCAAGCAAGGACAGGAATTGAGCTGACGTGAGTTCTTCATTGGTTTCCCTCCCCACCTCCACATAGCATGTCTGATATGCTCTCATCATATCTCACGTCCTTAATGCCCTGTGCATGCAACTTTCAAATCTCTGCAGCCTATAATTAAGAGATACTGTCACATCTTTCTGTTCCACTAACAGAATAATGGTTTTCCTGAGCAGAGGCTAAGCTGAGAAGCTTGTTTGCAAAGCAGGAGACCATTATCCTTGGACAATGTTCTGTGCCAGTGACTGTGCCTCATTATACCAAATGTTTAAGCTGCACGTGGGGGAGTCGGCTGGAAACTCTGGCCGCCGGGAAGGGAAAGTTGAGTGGTTTTACCTTCCGGGCTCCAGTTCAGATTGAGGATAGCGTCCTGTGGCACAGGTTACACGCTGCAGGCAGTGCCAGCTCGCCCTGCATGGACCATCTCAGCAGCCATCAAGACAGGAGGACACAGAGCCTAGCGAGGGGAGGAGAGCGCTGGCAAAGCAGCCTGGGGAGGTGTAGCCTTGTTAATAGATACCATGACACTGGTGCATGACTATGTCGTGGAAACCCAGCAGGAGGCTGGAGGGGAAACCGAGCGACCCGCTCGCTTGGCCCTTGTCCTGCTGCATGTCGGTCCCCAGCAGCGACCGCTGTTCCCTACAGCCGCTCGCTAACGGACTTCAACCACAAGCCCTTGTTGAAGAACAGCCCGCTTCCCACCTGCGCCATCCACTGCTGCTCTGCGTCAGCTTCCTGGGGGAAGCCAATGAGGCTCATCCAGCTCTGAACAATTATACTGGCTCCATTTGGTATAACGAGGCAATTAGCTCCATGAGGAATGCGGAGACGTTTCTTTTTTGGTTTTTAGCACTGCCCCTGTAAATGCAGACCTCATCATACCTCTCTCTGATCAGGCTCTTTCTGCTTCTCTCTGTTTTATTCCCATTCTTTCTTCTCCTTTTCACCTGGTCTATCCACATGGACCATGAAGGTCTCTTGAAAGGTAGGACCACGTGCTGCCAGAAGTCCGGCACATTTAGCTTTTTTGGTTTTTTTTATTTTCCTTCCTTCTAGCTATTTATTTCTTTATAGCTGAAACTATACCTCCCCCTCCCTGTCCCCGTGTATCTGCCTCCACCTAACACATTAAACAAGATCCCTCTAACTCCTGCTGGCATCAGGGTGGGGAGGGGGGTACCCCCACGTCCAGCGAGCTGAATCTTGCTTGGAAATGCTCTGTGGGCTGGGGGCACCCCCGAGCACCACCCAGGCCCGCACCCACCCCACCCCACCCCAGCCCCACGCTCAAGCTGATCCCTCCTGGTGCAGCGGAACCAGCCAAGGGTGGGACCTGGGGACGATGCCCTCGGTGCATCCAGCGCCCCGCTGCCGGACACCCAGGGGATGGCAGCAAGGGACACCAGCCAGAAATGCTGGATCCCAAACAATCTGCCCGCTCTTTGTCTCAGTCCTGAAAATCCCCCCTCCAGCTCGAGCCTCTCCCTCTTCTCAATGATTTATGCAACTCAAGACAACGTTTCCCAAGCGGTTTTCATCTGGGTGTTCTGGTTCTCTAATGCACACATCAGCAGACCCCACAGAAATCCATTTTAACAGGGTTATATTGCGCCAAGATGCTGATGAATATCTGCTGCGCCCTCCTAATGCACTAACAGGATAAATAGTACTGGAGAGAGGTAAAACCAGGGGGCAGGTTCGGGAAATGCATTGCCGGGGTGTTTGGTGCTGCTGACCCCCCATTAGGGAAAATCTGGCTCTAGATTCAGCTTCAGCCAAACCCCAAACAGTGGGAAAGGATATTGCAAATAAGGGGATCTGGGTTTTGCCCCTCTCTACTTGGCATTTATTGGGCTTTCTAACCGGCAGTCCTGCTTGCAGACTGAATTCTCTTCCTCCTCCCCCCTCGGAAAGCAGCTGCTTTCAAAGCTAACAAGTTATTTTTTATTGTGATGCCAAGTTAACACAAGGCCTCAGACATTGGGTTTGTATTATCGCTTAACTGGCAAAGTGCTGATATAAGGGAATACGTTAGCAAAGCTGCGCGCTGTACTGTGGGATCCCAAATTCCTCTCCCACCATAGAGAGCTGATGCCATTAATGAAATGGCACGAGAGAGATTTCATGCCTTCCCCAGCTAGAGAGCATTTTTATCCCCGGCCCAAGCAAAGCGCTTCTCGTGCCTTCGAGGGAGGCAAACACCATCGCCTGGACACCGACTATCGAGGGCTGGGGTCAGAGCCCAGTACTTTTACCAGTTTTAAGAAAAATAAAGGAACAGAGCAGAGTGCCGTGCTGGGGAGCGAGTCTGATGAGTCTCAGGCTAAAACGATGAGAAAAAGAAAGGAATGGAGGTGGGAGGACAAATGTTTTAGGTACATATGTGACGCCTTTAGGAACGTTACAGAATTTGCATTCTGGATGTAAGATCAAACATGAACTAAGGATTAGTTAATATGAAAATTAATTTTTATACATAGCCATCCACTCTCTCACCCTCCACACAACGTTATCTGTATTTATGAGACTCCAGCCCTTGCCCTCCAGAGAAAAAACGCTTTTCCCTGGGTTTTTTTTTGTTAAAAGCGTTTCTTTAAGGGGTTGGTTTTTTCCTCAGACTATTTATTTTTCAGTGACCTGGCTTAACCTTTGCAGTGGAAAAGGGAAAAGGATAAAGAATTGAGCAAACAAGCTTAGACGCTCAGAAATAAGCTTGGAAAGGTAAATTCCCATGAGTTTTGGAAGCTGCACAGAACTTGGCATCCCGTACATGCCCCCTCGCAGTGCTTTGAGAGCGCTCCCCGTTGCATGTAGCTACCTAAACAGCCGAGTGTGGCTTTTTGCAAGGAAATCTGGAAACAAACCTCACTAAACCAGGTTACACCACGGCCGGCTAAAATACCAAGAGAAAGAAAGAATATGAGTAATGACAAGGAAAGGATATTTATAACGTACATCCAGTTGGGCTGATCTAAGCATCGCTTGTAATATAGGTTAAAAAAAAGTGCTTTCTAAAAAGAAAAAACGTGAAGGTTGGGCGTGCAGAAACACCAACCACAGCACCGATTGCACGGGCAGCTGTGGGGCCCCCGCGCGGAGGCTGTCTCCCCACCTTCACGCGCGTGTCAGACACGTGTCTGCAGTCAGAGCACCTCGCATTTGCGATCTCTGGTCAGTATATTTGCACACTGGATTTATTTTTGAATATCCAGTCCTTGGGTGAAGGTTGTAAGCCCCATTTCTCAACCCTTACTGTGTCTGTCTGTCTTCTGCTACCCAGCGATGAAGACAACAAACCCCTGCCAAACAGCCAGACCTCCTTGGACGGCACGATAAAGCAGCAGGAGAGTGACGATAGCTTGGTGGACTATGGAGAGGGGGGTGAAGGGCAGTTTAACGAGGACGGCTCCTTTATCGGCCAGTACACGGTGAAGAAGGACAAAGAGGAGACCGAAGGCAACGAGAGCTCGGAAGCCACCTCCCCAGTCAATGCTATCTACTCGTTGGCATAGCGCAACGCACTGAAACCACAAACGGCCTGAGGTGTTTGTAGTGGATGGGGGTTAAACAACAGCCGCCGCCGCCACGACCTCCGACAGAAACGCGTGAACGAAACCAACCAACGACAAAAAAAAAAAAAGAAAAAAAAAGAAAAAAGAATAATAACAATAATAAAAAAAAAGACCAAGGCAGACCAGGTGGCTGCCGACACCATCTTATCCTTAGCAAACAAGCGAACGGCAAGGACTCCCGGGGCGCGGATGGGTTGTAGCTGTAGCTGAAATCTGGGCTGAGCCAGAGGGGCTGGAGGAGGAGCGGGGTGCTCGAGCTGCACCCCAGCTCGGGGCTGAGCCAGCGCCCAGAGCCAGCCCGGCAGGGGCCACGACGGGCTCGGCCGCCCCGGCTCCCCGAGGCCCTTTTTGTTCTTTTGGGAGGGAGTTAAAAATTCTTCTGTTTAATCTTTACAGGACGGTTTCAGATAAGAGGGAGAAGGGGAAAAAAAGAGGGGGGGGGAATAGTTTTGGGAAGGGAAGAGGGGTGAGTGGGGCCTGGGCAGAGTAGCAGGAGCAACACATAAATGCATGGGAGGAGGAAAGTGGTGGATCTCTGGGTAAGGACACCACGGCACTGTATTACTGAGCTGTCCATCCTCACGGCAGCATCTTGCCCACAGCCTCTCCCCAACTCGTCAGCGCCAAAACCTCCTTCCCAACAGATCGAGCAGCACCTATGCAGGGCAGAGCAGGCCCCCTACGGCTTCCCTTGGCACTGGAACTCGCATCAGTGCTGAGGCTCCATGGTCCGTCCCTCCTGCAAAGCCCATGGGGAGGTCACCCGCCACCCCCACCGGGCTCTGGAGCATCCTCAAAGGACAAGAGGTTGCAGAAGAGCTTGTGAGATTCCTGGACAGACAGTCGGGTGCTGCTCACGCTCCGAGCCCAGGGTAACAGCATTGCTTGCCTGCGTGTCAGCGGGCAAACCATTTTGGTTTAAGTCTTTGCTTTGTAAGAATGTGGGGGGGAAAGCGCCCCCAGACCACGCCTGCTTTCTTTTAAAGGCAACTCCATAAAGCTTATGTAGCACAGAGGGAGCGGAAGCAGGACCAGTATTAGCATAGAATGAGGGGACCAGAAATCACTTATTTATAAAAGCGTCAAAGGTCAGGATGAGAAGCACCCGCCGGGACGGGGCAGAGGGCCCCCTGCTGTTGACCTGCACCCCAGCTCCCGACCAGCGGCTTGAAGGGTTGGGGGACGTGTGTCCCGCGGGAGACACGCGGCAGGAGCGCAGGACCCGAGGTCCACGTCTGCCCCAGGCACCGGGGACGAGCCAGCTCGACAGTGTTTTCCGCTAAACTCCCCTCCTCATTTCTGACAGTGGCCTTTCCCCACCCCCCCCATCAATCCGCCTGAGCGAGACCCTTCCACGAGCCAGCGCCTGCACCGCGGGACTCCCCCCGCCCCCGCTGTCTCATTCACATATCCAGACACCGCGCCATTTGAGTTAACCCACTCACACACTGTAACACAGCGCCTCGCCTAGGAGTGCTCCTTCACATGCCTTACACAGCTTCGAACTTCCCATGAAGTTTAATAAACTGATACTATTCCCCCCCACCGCTTACGCGCCCCCCAACGCCATGGTCTTCGATCCGCCAGACCAGTAGGAGTAGGACGCCTGGGCAGCTCTCCCGGCTGAGACAGCATGGATCACTGTAGAAGGTAGAGTTTTATAACAGACCGCACCTAGTGGCCAATGCCATGTGTATCCTCCCACTTCCTGCACTTTTGAAACCAAAGGTACCTTCGCTGAGAGAGATTGGATTTCTTCGGACCGTTTCACAGACGGCGAACGACGTTAGGATGGATTTTTCTGTCATTTCTTTTTCTAAGGAGGATGTTTTCGTTCAGCGTAATGGATTAAATGCAATAGGATTAATGCAATTATTCTTTTAGCTTTCAAGCTGGTTTGCTATGAAGACGTGTTGCTAACAAGAATACTTCTACTAATATGGATTGTTGAGATGGACTTTGCCACATTCTTTAAGCTGCTAATGGCACAACTATCCTGTGCTTCGGGGCAGAGCCCGGACCCGGTCAGCACCCGCACAGCACCTACTGCTGGATCACACAGAGAAAACAGGAGAGCGCTGGATGCAAACCGAACAGCAAAGGCATCACACGCACCCTATGAGCCAAGGAGGGTTCAGGCTGGTGTTCAGAGGCAGAGCCCCCTCCTCGAGCTGGGGGAGCTCCTGCCACCCCAGGGCAGCGCAGGGGTGTCCCCTCTCCACCGCACAGGAACCCATCTGCCAGGGTCCTCCATCCCTGTCACCTCACAGAGTAGGAGCCACACGTCTTGCTCCGGTACCGTCACTGTAAATGCGTTCGTGCAACAAGCCTGTTTCTACTGCTGCCACTTGCCACCGACCCAGTTTAAGGAGGGCACCTCCCCGCCCGCTCCCAGGACACACACTCAGTTTTTAAGCAAACACACGAGGCCAAACATTAACACAGCCCTTGGTCACGGGGACGATCGCTTCCCAAGCCTACGGCTGTCCTTACAACATGGAGCTTGCCTAACTTCTTGCCCAAGCACCGGCAGGAACGAGAGAAACAAACCACAGCCCCTGGTGGGGCAAAGCCTCTGCCGCTGGAGCCGGGCACCTTCACTGACACCCAGACACCAGACCCTCGCTGCTTCGTGGACCAACCTCTACCAGGGCCCACAAGACCCTTGGCTACCACCCAGCACCGCCAAACCTCAAGGAAGTTGGTGAGGCGCTACTGGAAGCAGGGCGGTCTGTGTCGTGTATCTGTATCCCGTGCCATTTGTATTAAAGCCTGTATTTCTGCCCTGCCACGCAGCCGCATTTTCCTGAGCAAACCTCTTCGCACCCGTCTGGAAACAGAGGAGCGTTTCACCCTGTAGCTTTGCAGCGTGTGCCCTGGCAAGTGGGGAGGGAAGGAGCAGGACCCAGCCCAGCCAGAGCTGTCCTTGCCCCAAAAAGTCTCACAAAAACATTTAGAGTCCTACCCCCACGTTATTTAAGTACCCAGGAAAGGAAGATGTCTGCAGAGGGCCTGGTGGACAAACGGCTTGGTGGGAGTTACCTGTAGCCCTGTATTAGCTTGGTGTAAAAATGCCTCAAAAGTTGCAAGGTATAGTAAAAATTCCAACTTTTCTTTGAAACTTCCCCTAGAGTTTTGGAGCCCAAAGAAAACTCTCACCAAGTTCAAAACTCATCCCGAGCTTAACAGTTTTTACTCCCTTTAATAAAGGTTCGGTAAAGGTTTGCACGTGCAGTTACTGCGTCGCAGGGAGACCAAAACCACCGCAGCTCCGGCACGGTGACCCCGCGCCACCCCAAAATGTGGTTGCCCCTCAGAAACAGCCAGGGCCAGGCTGCACCCACAGGGGCATCGTGGCCACGCTCCTGCCGAGTGAGTGTCCTCTGAGCGCCAGGAGATGGATGGAGACCCCGCACGGGGACCGGTGGTGCTGATGGGTTTTGCTCACCTGTCTCTGCTGGGTGTGCGTCGTGCCAGCTTTTGTTTCTGCCTGTCCCCGGTGTCATCCCATGGAGCTGCTTTGCTTCTCCATCCCCTGCTGTCCCACTCCGGAGGGGGACAGGTCGGTCACCTCGTGTCCCTTGAAGCCCCCAGGATTAGCAGAGATGCTTGGGAGGGCCCTAAATCAGCCACCGTCTGCTCGAAGGGCAGGACCCCTCCTAAGGGGTCGGTCTCCATCCCGGGGTGACCATCCCTCTCCAGGATGTGCACAGCCTCTCTGGACCAGGGCACACTTTCACCTTTTCTTTTCCAGAAGATGCATCTTCATAAATTGTTTGAATTAGGGGCCAACACTTAATAAGTAAATAAAAAGAGAAAGAAGAGCCAGACCCAAAATCAAGCACTCTCAAAAGCTGGGGAAAAAGCAGTTTGGGTCCAAGTCCCAACTTGCAAACTCGAGCCTGTTCCTAAAACAGTCTGAGCCAAAACCTCATCCGTGTTCTGGAGAGGGACCCAGACTCTGCCCGCGGCCTCCGAGCCCCGGGGCGCAGCCGGCCCCTCCCCGACACGCAGCCTTTCGCTAGTTGAAGCCCTGCACGCGTACAACACCTGATACAACCCACAGGAGCGCGAGCGTGGGACACGAGGGGACACTTGCCGTGTTTACATGATGCTGCTCCTATTCTCCCTGAAGTGATGTTGCAGTAAGAAACAGAAAAGCAGCGGGAAAAACGGAGTTTCGGTACGAGCCCTGAAATCCTGCTCACAAACCCCAAGCGTCTGTCCTGCCTGCACGCCAGGGCAGGACACCCCCTGCCAGCATTGCCTTCTCGCAGATGACAGACCCCGAGCCCGCGGGTCACGGTCGCTTCTGACCCGAGAGATGGACCTGTCGATGAGGAGCCGCAGCTCCTGCCACCATCAGGCTGGGGGAGCAGGGTGGGTGCACCGTCCATCCCGGGGGCTGTGCTCCTTGCCGTGTCCCCCCCCCGGCACGCAGGACTGGCTCCAGCCACGCCACCGGCCGTCCCGACGCCTCTCCTCGGTGCGCGGGTCTCGGCGGAGCTGCGAGTTCAACCTGCAACGTAACGTCCGTCGTACCAGGCTTAACTGTGTGCTAGCAGCAAACGGTTTCAGTTGAGCAATAAACAAACCTTGTAAAAAATCATAAAAAATAATAACAATAATAAAAAAAAAGACCACGTTCTATTTCTTGCACTAAGACCTGTTTTATTAACGAGAATAACGATGCTTTTCTGGTCCGAACAAACACCCCACCGCATCAGCAGCTCCCCTTGCCCAGCAGCACCCGTCTCTCCACGTCCTTCCAAGTGGGCATCGGGCTTTGGTTGTCAAACGCAGTCTGAACCCCGTGTCAAACCCGCAGAGCAGGCTCCTTCCTTTGCACTGCAGCGTTTTAAATGTTCGTTCCTCCTGCTCACATCGGAAAGAAAGTATTGGACAGCTTTGTTTTTCTTTAATTTGTAAATATATCGCCATCCATCCGTCCTCTCTGTAAAACCTCCTGGTTGTTCTAAAGTATTCTATGTATTTATTTGCCTTCTCTTTTTTTTTTTTTTAAAGCAAAAAAACCCCCACCTTTGTGTTAACCCACTTGGTCCAATGAGAAATGTATAGCTGAAGCTGTAAAATTAAGAGTTTACAGCGAGATGATTTATGGACTACGGAAAAAAAAAAAAAGGGGTTTAATATAAGGACTTATAAACCGACTGCATGAGAGAGAAAAGAAGGTCAAAATACTCAGATATCATTTTTTTTGAATCACTGTAAAAAGAAAAGACTGGATTTTTTTTGTATAGAGAACACTAAACATATAATAAAACATTGTTCAAAACTCATGCTAAGCCTGCAATTCATTTTTATCGGTAAAAGCCGGCACCGCTGCGGCACAGCCAGCACCGGGCGGGCGCTCGGCCCTTCAGAGCCGACAGGACCGTGCTGGTCCCCAGCACCCCGCGGCAGCACCCTCCCTCACCAGCCCCCCCGGCAAAGCTGCTCCAGGACGCTGGCCTGGGACCATCCGAAGGGGAAGCGTTTCCCTGCTCGAACACCACTGCGGAGACGCAGCGCGTCCTCCCAGCAGGTCACTGCTTCTGCTGAAGCAAATTTGACCAAGTGGCTTAAAAGCCTCAGCGTCTCCTTTGCCACCCTGCCAGACCATTTTGCTAGTCCTTGGTTTGTCTAGGTACAAGCCCTGGGCCAAGACTGGCGGCAATAAGACACCGTGGATGCTTTTAGAAGCATCTTCCACCAACCAGGTGCAGAGCTCGGGACCCCGCTGAGATGTGAAAGCAGCAGCCAGGGTGGTGGGACAGAAGCAAACCCTCCAGCACAGCCCCCCACCCCCCAGCTCGTCTCGGGCACGGCCGTTCTGCGGCCTTGGGATGGATGGGACGGCTCCCAAAGCCCATGGAAGCTCGGTGCAGCAGCTCCTGCATTGCTGCTGCTGCTGCAACACAGCACGAGAGGTTCACGGGAGGTTGCAGAAGAGGTCTATAGAGCAGCAGGTCTGCACTCCTGGTGCACCCGAGCAGGCTGTGGGGCTGACCTGGCACAAGGAGGGCAGCTCTCCCCACCAGTGTCTGTACAGCCCCCCTGCCCTGGGCACTCAGATGTCTCCCACCCACAGCCAGGAGATCTGCTCAGCCACGGCAGGAGACGCTTCATTCATTAAGGACTGGTAGAGGCTGGACCACAGAAGCAGCTCAAGGTGCCAGGATAAGCCCATCAGAAGGGTCCCGGGTGAATGGGGTGACTGCAGGGAGGTGCAGTGCTGGCGCATCTCGCTGCCCATCACCCTTCGAGGCGAGGAGCCCGGCCAGCACCATCCAACACAGGGAGAAGAGCCCGTGCTCCAAGAGGACGGAGCACACCACCGGGATTTCATCCAACGCCCTGTCTGGTGTCTGCCCAGGCGAGCGCTGTGAAAGCTGGAGAGTTTACCTTCTCTTCTAGCTGTCAACCGGGTTTTAAATCACCGCTCCCAGCAGCCTGGGCAGGAGCACGTCGCTCCTCGCGAAGCCCTCGCCAACCACCTTGGAGGCCAACGGGGCCTTGGGGCAAGCGATGGCATCCTTTCCAGGCGGGCAAACTGAGGCACAAAAGAGCAAGGGCTGCTCAGGGAGCAAGCCCTGAGCGTGGCTCCCCGGGGCCGCCGAGTTACCTGGCCGTACTCGTGATGCTGGCTTGGCGCGTCTGAGACACGCTGAGCTGGCAAGCAGCAGCTCTGCATCCTTGCCAGCACCAACACCCTTCGGAAGCACAGGACGTGAGCTGGAGATGAAGCCCCCAGTCCTGGCAATCAGACCCGGTATGTCCTGGAAGCCGAGCAGTGAGTTCTGGCCCCCCCCCCGGGGCCAATCCTGCACTCCCCAGCCTTTCCTGGCCCCCAGGCTCTGAAGTGCCCTTACCAGAGGCTCCCTGGTGCAAAGCCTCAACGAGAATGGGCTGATGGAAGGGAGAAAAAACAGCAGAGCCTATTTGGCTAATGAAGATGTAATTGCTGCGGCCCTCGCTAATAGGATGAAAGTATTAGTGCTTCCTGCTCCAGCGCTGCGGCGGGGGCTTTGGCTGCCCCCTCCCCACCACTTACTTGAACAGCAGTGAGGATAAAAAAGCACCTTTTGCCCAGCGTAGGAGAGCTCCCCAGTGCAGACTGGGACGACGGAGGAACCAGCCACCCTTGGTCCTTGCCCCAGGGATGGCTCAAGGAGGAATTGCGCTTAGCCCTCATGCAGAAGTTTAAGCTAGCTGGAACCCAGGGACCCCTCCAATACCTCGGGGGCACCATTTCCCACTGTCCCCAGGCACAGGAACCAGCGGGGCCCGGGGGCTCAGCCTCGCCAAGAGCTGCGCCGGCGGTTGCTTCCATCATTCCCATGGCACACGCGGCTTTTTCATCATCCAGGAGCGAGCGACAATGGACCCATCCTCATCCCTGCAATCGATACGGGGGAGACACCCACGCATTAGCGCTCGTCCCTTTTTATGGCACGGTAATGACACCCATATCTTCCCTGACCTCTGCCCACCCGGTGGGGCAGCAGGACTGGATCGATGCTGGCAGACTGCCTCCAATTACCCTCCTCCTCCTCGGAGAGGCAGCTCCAGCCTATCGCCCATTACCGTCGCTAAGAGCCATCCACCGTCGGCACTGGGAATATCCAAGGGAGCCCTTAGAGCTGCTCCCTGCCCCGGCTGCTATCGCCATGCTCTCGGCACATGTCTACACAAGTCAAACACCCCAGAGGTCACCGATGCCCCATGTCACCTGCGGAGAGACCCTCGGAGAGTTGCTGATAGCAGAGACATGGAGAAGAGGGGGCAGAGGGCAGGTCCCCCCCTCCCTTCACTGGGGATGGGGCTCATCACCTCTCTTGGGTTTCCCTCCACTCATCCTTTTGCTGGGGGTCAGGATCCAACCCTGTTTTTCCTTTCTGTCCAGCAAAACCAGCTGCTATCCCAGGCGAGGGCTGTGTGAAGGGCTGGAGCTGGTTTCTCCCAGTCTCACCCCAAAACGGCAGCGGGAAGCAGACAACAGGGGAAGTTGGGCAAGGGGCAGGGAGATGGGACCATCAACACGTTCCACTCCACCACAGGCACCCTTCTGCCTGCACCCATTCGCTGGAGGAGTCTGGACCACTGGAGCTTTGCCAATCAATAGAGATCCTAATGCCTTAATTACTCCTCTATAATTGCAGGCCATTAACCTGTGGACAGCCCCAGCGCCCATTGATCTCCTTACATCATTAACAGGTCTGGGCTGGAGCTGGGGGGGCGGAGAATGGAGAATGCGGGGTGAACCCTGCCACGCTCCCGAATCCTCCGCTTCCCACACAGCCTGGCAGCGACCTGCCCACCAGCAAAACCCCACACCCCGGGGGTCTTTCGCACCCCAGCTCGCTCAGCAGGGATGGGATCGGCAGCATCCCTTTCCCCCAAACCTCAATGCCAGCAGGATGCCATGGAGGACGTCACCCCCCGATCCCCCCCAGCCCCACGCCA